>KK499838.1:248959-266976 GCA_000688715.1 Glossina pallidipes
AATTCTCATGCACTATAATATGGAGTGAGCGAGCGCAGCTGATTTCTTCTATTTTCAAACTAAAAGTTTTTGCAGACGGACATGCTTAAATCGATTTAGGTTTTAATGCTGATCCTATATATACTTTATGGGGTGTCAGATGCTTCCTTCTGGGCGTTGCAAGCGTTTTGACAAAGTAAATATACCCCTCATCCTTCGGCGATGGATATAAAAATTATATATTGTATTGTCTACAATTACCCACTTGTTTAACTTTTCATACATATTCCGCTCATGTGAATTTGTGTGCGGATTTCCGCTTTCATCGGATCGATTATAGTCAATTGTTTTTTTACACAGAGTGCTTTGAAGGAGTACTTTGCGAAAAACTGAATGATTTCGGGACAAATTTTTAAAGCGTTAGCAACAATCTGTTTCACGTAACCTCTACGCAAATCTTGTTACTTCAGGAACCGTCCTAATGGTAATTTTTCTTCTATAAGAAATTTAATTCATTTTAATAACATTTATAATTTCGGCATTTTCAACTGTGATTTGTGTCCCCCTGGAAGAAACTTTTATACAAGTCATAATTTCTCGATTTTGACAGATGATAAGTTGTTCAGTTGTTTTTAATAAAAAATTTTGAAAAGAAACTCTCCCAACCCATATAGAAAACTCGCTATAACACTGTACAGTAGTATGTATGTATATTGACTAGTCGTTCGTTATATACAAGTAAGGCGTCCGAACTGCCTATAAATCCTAACATATATGACTAAGCGATCTCTCTCTCCCTCTCTCCCTCTCTCCCTCTCTCTCTCTTTCTCTCTCTCTCTCTTTCTTTGCGCGCTCAATGCATAGTTTTACAAAAGCAGAAGTAACGTCACTAAACAGCGGTAAATTTGGGATGAAATTTTGACGCATTTCAGTTGAAGACGGACATCATCCAAAAATCGTTTGGTTTCATCAATAATGACGGCATCCATGTTATCCTACAAATCTTACAAATTTATAGAGTAATATGTTGAGTTTTCTGAAGAATACTAAGGGAACCTTTTCATTAAAGATTAGTCGTGAATTAAATTTGAAACGGGTTAGTTCAAGTTTGCGAGCCTTTCCTTTATAAGGGTTCATATGGAAAGTACGCCTGTAAAGGGACACAAGATGTCATTTCTGGCATTTTATAATGAAAATAAATAAAGAATTATATTAGGCGAAGTGATGTAGGGTGTTTAACAGTAAACTAGAATATTTCTTTTTTTATAATGTTCGTTATGAATGAATGAAAATAATGTCTTGATATTTAGTTAAAATCATAAAAATATACTTAAAACGAAACGAAAAACTTCAGTTCTTCAGATTAATCTGAACGCGAAACGATTTACTTTGGCCAGACGCATGTATCTTATGGACATTGTCGACTATCAATAAAACAAACATAATATCTACACACAGATTTTATACTTTTCTTTTTATATTAATCTTTGCAACCATATTGTTTATCTTATCGGCATACAATGCAAGCAGAAATACCGGTAAGTGAGTGTTCTGTACATTTTTTTTTCTTTTGCAATTTGAACGACTTATTTCTGTAAGCTCAATAATAATTTTATTACCGTCACTGAAAACATCACTACACCCTACAGCATTTGAGATATGAGGCATGTTTATTTTGTGAGAATGTATGTAAAACCATGATGGACTCATTACTTTTTTTTTACTATTACCCATTAATTCAGGATCATTCTCTCAATCGATCAATGCCTCGTTATCCGTCTGTCGGTCTATGCATCTAATGCCCTTCTATATATTCTCGTGTTCAACCTCCAGGTAGCATTTTTGAAATATTTTGGAGAAATTTCACACAGTGATGTGTTTGGTTTCGGATCGGACAAGTGCGAAAAATTTGGATGGGATTGAGCAAATTTTTGAGTCTTCTACCCTACAACTGTTCACATCAAAATTGAACTTTACATGGAAAAAGAGTTGAATAATCAAGGTTTCATAACAATAAAGTGACATAAACATCAACCATAACAGTTGACGTTTCGAACATGCTCCAATATGAAGGTTTTCGAAACGCTCCCCTCGCGGCCTTTACATAGAGGTAATGTATAAGTTTTGATATATTATTACGAAACTGAATGAATGGCTATATTAGGCGAGGTGACGTACGGTATTTGACGGTTGGCTTTGCCTAACTATAATGTACTTACTTGTCTTAACAGTAACGTTATTTATACAAAAAAAAAAAAAAAAAAAAAAAAAAAAATTATATCACTTTCAATTTGTGTCATAAGTGAATACATTTTTTTAAGTACATTCATATCATAAATACTATTTAATCAGAAAAGCTCTAGAAAAATTTTATCTAATCTTATCAGAGAAACAAACATTGACTTTGCAAATAAAAAACAAAAATAAATAAATAAAATAATAATTTACTGAAAACAGCAGAAAATGTCACAAATAATAATAACAATAATCGTTACAGTAATTACGAGTACTTGAGGTAAGATAGCAGAGTGATATACGTATAAGCGACTGTAGAGAACAGTAGAACAGAATGGACAGCTAGAGAGCGTGCAAAATTAACGGCTAAACCTTAGCTTTGACATGCTTCTATAAAGTACATAATTCACTCTTAAATATATATCATCGATTTTTATTGAATCACTTACGACTATAAAGATACATAAAAAATTAAGATTACATATATCTAAACTGCATCATATCATTTGTAGCCAATGAAAAGGAATGTTGTTTGAATACTGAATACACTCGTGTATCGAAATCATTCTCAAGTGTTTAAATGCAGTTTGGTTAAGTTAGGTTCAAACTCACACACTATAGTATTTAAAGTGCCGAGTTAATCTCGTCAATGTACAGAAGATGTGGCTTTCAAATTAATTTAGTTAAGCTCGAACTAAGAAGAATTTTCGAAACGAAACGAAAAACTAAAGGCTGGGTGCTGAAGATCTTTTCTCTGGCTGCTTGAAGGATTATTTATATCCATTTCTCTTTTAAAAAGATATTTTTCCGCTTTCTTTTGATGTCTCATGTTTACATTATTCTATTCACGAATCAATACACAAGCAATGCATGCAAATTTTCCACTTCTTCTTTTTGCTCAAGGCTTACTTACTTAATTCATAATTTTTTTATGCTAAACTCAAATGTACTCGAACGAGAAAGCCTAATGAGGGAGAGAGAGAGAGAGAGAGAGCTGAGTTTTCCGCATCCATTTGGAACGATTTTAAAGAATTGGGTCATTTCATCAGATAGTTTTAAAAACAGATCGAAAGCCGCCTTATTAGCCGAGTACGCAAAAACCAAGTCAGTATTTGCGGATTCGAATGTCGAGTGAAGTAGAGCTTTCTTTCGTCGTAGTTGTAGTGAGTCGTGAGGTGGTAAAGGCATAACACTTATTAATTGAGCACATATCCACTAGGCTGCGGACACCATCTCCCTATTTCTTGCTATTTCCTCCCTCCTTTCTCCAGTTGCCGTACTCCACGAATAGGAGAGACCCCCTGAGTAATTGGCAAAAACAGCTGCGAATGAATAACTCTTGCGCTTGTAAGACTCTGACCATTTACTATTTGCAGTAAAGCGAATCACAATTACCAATAATAGAAAGTCCCAAGATAGTTATAATGAGATCGCTTAAAAAATACTGAAGGAAGTAGAATAGAAGAGAAAAGTTAGTGAGAACTCGATATCCTGAAAGACTTTTTTCAATCCCAAGAATAGGAACATTTTTAAATTTCAACAAAATAAATCCATTTCAAATACTCTTTCTTTAAATTTAATGTTCCCCGTTGTACACTTAGACATATATCTACCAGCATACATTAATTGTATCGCTATTACGAAGAAGCAATGAAAAAAACTCTGTGAACATAATTTTTTTAATATGAGAGTCTGTTTATAATATGAAGCGAAACGAACGAAACACACACGACAACAATATAAAAATCATATTAAAAACACAACATGATGTTGATAATATTTGTCTGAAAGCTTTTCATTCAAACAATTCATGGAAATGGAATTGAATATAAAGGGAAGGAAGTAAAATTGCGAAATAACTTTAAATAATAAACAAAGTGTTTTTGTGATTAATTACATGTTATGAGCATCGTCAACGCATGACATACACGTTACCGCACACATAAGTGAATAAGCTTACGCGTATATATATATATATATATATATATATATGTATATGTATATGTATATATATATATATATGTATATATATATATATGTATATATATATATATATGTATATATATATATATATATATATATATATATGTGTGTGTGTGTGTGTGCATGTGCGTGTGTACCGGTATATCGAATACCAGTGATTTGTGATGTTATGTTATGCCCACTACTACTCTTTTGATCTCTGATCTGAACTCTTTCCAATATCAAAGCGAAACAAAAATGTTAATAAATCATAAAAATCATAAAAATTGAAAAAACAAGAAAACATCATATTGTGGGTGTTTTATACGATCAAATTATCAAATGTGAATATATTTTGTGGAACTTTATTAGCTTATAAAAGAAAAAAAATCGATTACATTCGACTTAAACTGAATCTTTTCACGCTCAGCACATGCTCAGCTTTCGAGACAGAGATAATTATTTTAATTAGCAATGAATTATTTATTTTTTCAAACAAAAATTGGCTTTTGTTGTCTTCATCAAACAAGGTACAATAAACTTGGGAAGGATAATGTAATAAACAAATAAGAATTTACCTATAGGATAGCGTAACTGAGGAGGAGGAGGATACGATATTGAAACCAATATTGGAACATTTGGATGGATTTCTGATTATGATTAGGAATTCTAGAGGTCGAGCGATTTGCCATATTTATGAAATTTCTACTACTAAGATGAAAAAATGTATAATAAAACCTTGTACCTTGGTTGGAGTAGATGCCCAACAGCAATTTCAACTGGGAGACGAATGACAGACGAACGAGTCTGCGTAACCAAATTACTTATGAAGTGTAGTTTAATCAAATTGTATCAGATAATTGTTAAGTATAGTCTCCATTATATAAGTAAATGGTTTGTGTGCTAATGTGGGAAAACTTAGGTAACGTATCCCGTGGTACGAGCATAAAAAGCCAATTCCATCCATGCTGTGCAAGAGCATTGAATTCTTTAATTTATTTTATTTAAAAGTAATTCCCTCTTCTATGCTTATCTACTTGTTTCTTCTTTTTCTATTTTTTACTACACACACATTTTATATTTTCAATTTTGTGAATGCGGGTCCATTAATAAATAATATCAATGTCAATATAAATTCAAATTGGTTTGCATAAGAATGCAAATACATGTCAATGCCTTTGCTCGATGCGTTATAAAATATAATATTATTTACTTATGCATTATTTACAGGCATACACAGAAACACACACATATATATATATATGCATATGCATGCATAAATGGATGGGAATATGTGTATGGGTATGTATGTATCTGTATATATATATGCATATATATATATATATATATGTGTGTGTGTGTGTGTGTGTGTGTGTGTAGTCGTCTCTTGTTTCAATTGAAATGGATTGTTTCTTATTAGCGCTTAGAACTCTATATGACGAAGACCATCAGTCAATAAATAAAGAATTGCGCGTATATTTTGTTAATGAACGCCAATGAATTGTGTCATTGACGTTTTTCAATTTTTTTTCTTATTTTATTTTTAAATTACTTTTTCCTTTTAGTAAAATTTTTTAGCAATCACTTAGAAAATATACCTAACCTAACGTGTACATGAATGAAAAAAGTAATAAGAGAAAAAGAAGAAGAATTATATTCTGCGTAAGTGAAATATTATTTTTTTACGCTCACTTGCCGGATGATAAATTCTTACTTATTGATCGGTCGATTTTACCTCCCTTTCGGAATGTCGAGGAAGTATGCAGAAAAGTGTTTGCAAAATATATTTGTTCTACGTTAATGTAAGATTCCGAACTAATTTATTAAGCTCCGTTGGTCCATCTCTTTACCTCTCATTTGTTATAATGAATCAAAATCAAAACTTAAAATCGAGGCTCTTAGTTGACGGTTAAAAATAAATAAAGTTTTCACTGACGCATCGCAATAGTAAAAAATTAAAAAAAAAACTAAAAATTGAGTAAATATTTGCGAAAATCATCTAAAATTGAGTTTTAAGAACAGGTGTGATTCCCTTAAAAAATTTCCTAGAATATGCAAAAATTTTAACTTATAATAGATGACGAACTGAACCAAACTCTCTACACATACTGCGTAGACCTGTCTAAAAATTCAAGGTAGAACAGGTATCTTGGACTATGCAATGCATATTTTATTGTTTAAGGTAAGGATTGAAGATGATCTAACCGTCGCCATCTGTCCCTTCTATTGCTGAAATTCCCATAAGTCGCTAAAATAAATAAATGCTATGACATGGTGGCGAGGACTATTGTCCCCCAATGGGAACAATATAACAATACAAACGTGGTCTTTAACTATGTAAAGTTGAAAAATTCATCAAAATAATTTAACGAACAAAAATAAGTTAATTTCCAAATGAAAGATCCAGTATATGATACCTTTTCAGTCTTCTTACCGTATAGGTCTCGTCTAGAAGATATATTAGCAAAGACGATTGAGACGATTCCTTACCCGGACCAGATATTTTGAAGAAAGATGTTGAACTAGAATTCTTAACGCATTGAAAACCCAAGTCATCACAAATACTTTTGTTGCTAACGAACGACGGAGCATTAAAAACAAAACGAAGACTGATAGATAGACATTTTTGAAGTACTTTAATATTAATGTTACTGGCTAGTCGCATAAAAGCACTCACAATTGCACAGTATCTGTGTTTTGTATGACCAGAGCAACATCTGCAATTGTCGCTATCGGCCTTATGTTGACATCTGCAGTAATTACTGGTTAATTCCATGATGCACGTAGGTTTACGGGTTGAATGCAAAACGATAGCTGGCTCGGTCACTATGACAATATTAGGGGTCTACACTTCTCCTCGAGTGTTAGAGTGACAATATAGGTATGAGTGATTGTTTTCCCGCAGGACAAAGACTTAACATTAATTAACATCCGCGCGATTTTGATGTAAACACAGCTCACCACAAATCTCTCCAAAGGAACGTTTACAGAAAATTTGGCAAACAGTTATTTTTCACAGTGCAATTCTTCTTGAGCTCTCATTAGGCTGTGGCTTCCAAGACTTCAGAGTGTCATCCAACTTTTCTTTGTATACATTCAATATCGAAGAAGAAATACCAGGACAGCAATACCGTGCTCTCAGGCACGAGATTGCTATTCTGGCCTGTAAGAAGGCGGACAGATATATTAAAAATATGCGAAAGTCGGACATCGATAATGGTTGACTATATAGAAAACAATTAAAAAGAATATAGTGAGCCATAGCCCATCATTAAACGACCTACACTACTCCGATCTAGGCTTAATACAATTATTCATGTAAAGATTTTTCAAAAATAATGCGCTGTATGGGAAGTGGTCAAAAACGTAGTCCGATCAGAACTATTTTCAATAGCGTTCGGCCTGGGGCCGAAACACGGCGGTATACAAAATTTCATCAAAATATTCCGAAAATTATTAAATTAAGTAGACTTAACATAAGAATATAAAAGGGCCAAAGGGACAGACAAGCTTATATCGATTCAGAAAATGATTCTGAATTGCGCGTTTTAATCAAAGTGCTTTTGATTTTGTATGCATCCGCACAAACTTAACGTGCCCTTGTATCACGAGTCCTGCAGGGTTTGAAAAATCTACAAGCGGAAATTTTCCGATATTCTCGTTAGCCGCTTTATGGAGAGTTTCGCGTAGCCAAAAAAAACCATGTTCAATAAACTGACCAAAATGTTCTCATTAAAAACCTACGAATCGAGCTCTTGCCACGATTAGATATCGGATGTAGAAAAACTCTTTCGGTTATATTAGTCCAAATCTGTTTATTGCGATAATCTATTTGCGTAGAAATATGATAATCTGAACTTTTAATTATTATTACAATAGAATTATTTTCAATTCTTCTAATGGTTTATCGGCGGTAACTTGGAATGTCTTCCTAACTTTCATACAATAAAACTGACTGTAGGTCTGGTTTGATGGGTAGATCAGAAATTCCCATAAATATTTTGAATATCACTTCCAAGATAATGTTCACGACGAACCGAGCATAAATAATACACCAGTCCAAGTGAAGGCGGACAGACAAACTGGCCGATAGAGACAAACCCGCAGAAGGCAGAAGGACATTGCTATGCAGAATCTCGCTCTGATCTAAAATTCTTTATTTATTATTTTTTATTTATGATTTTTCACTCTCTCTAATTGCATTCGGATGGGTTGCATTAGCATTACGGACAATCGACAAGACGAAAAACATTCTCTTGTATGCACTGTAATAAATAGATTCATTCTAATTAAGCACTTAACCGCGTCAAGCATTGAACAGCTTACTATATATAAAAACTCTTTATTTGTTGACGACAGACATAATATTTTATGACTAAATCAACTAAAGTTCTTATTAGCGAAGCAGTAATGTGCAGTGGGCTCTAACAGCCATCGTAACAGTGTGAGCTGCTAACGAAATGAAAGAACTGGTTGCCCAAGCTTAACGATGGCTATAAAAATGCGACAAAAACATTAGTAAAGTAAAAATAAATTTCAGATACGCTTTTGTAGCTAGAGGATGGAGAAATGGAACTGGAGCGAGTGCTCGTTACGTTAGAAGGCAAAAATTCAAAATATTCTTTCAGCTTTAAAAACATAAGAAATAGAGATTTATATGCGTGGAGTTATATACACGCAACATGCCCACATGTTTATTTGCTGAGGTGTGCAGTGTTGCAGACACCCTTAATATAGAAATGTTTTGTTTTAAATGGCGTCAACAAATCAATTCCGCATCACGGCGTATTGATGAATGGCGTGTTAGGCGTGTGACTTATAACATCTTCTCGCATATACAAGCAACGCAGTGACTTGTTAGTAATGGAAAGAAAGTAAATAAATGGTTATTTTCGTTATCCGGTAGTAGTGGCAGTAGCTGTGGCCATAATTGCTCAAAACGTTTACACGATACAAGAAGTAGTTAGTGTGTATGTATGCATGTATGTATGTATGTATGTATGTATGTATGCATATATGTATGTATATGCGTACATGCAAAAGTAATAATATAAAGCAACTTAGGGAAAATCAACAAACCCTAGTCATCATTACATTAATGATGATGATGACGATGATGCTGATGACGATGACGATAATAATGATTAAGATAATAAAATGAAAATTCTTTATGTGATTTCGATGGAAGCCGGGTGTTATTGTAGTTAGCTTCCTTCGAAATCTTAGTTCGAAAATGTTTGTTTATATATTTGTGTCAAGTCAAAGTCTGCAACAACAAAAGTGTTATTAGCGCTGGCTAACCGACAGGCATAGTTCAAAAGCATGTATGTATGATATATTGTCAAATATTGTGTTGTTGCTATTGTCTGTAAACTTTTATTATTCATTCATTTTATGTAAACGTACGTGTGTGTGTGTGTGTATGTGTGTGTGTGTGTGTGTATGTGTACGCGTGCATGTATGCGTACACTTTGAATTTGGAATTCTCAATTCTGCTATTCCGAGGCAGTCGATGGTTACGCGTATTTAAAAACGTACCTGCGCAGTATGGGATCGACCGGTAGGGGTACTGGCACCAGCACACATGCCGCTATCGTTGCCACCAACACCCACATTTGCTGTTATCTTTCTGTTACTGTAGTTGCTGTTGTTTATGGGCATTGAATGTAAAAATTGCTGTTTGGACGGTTTGTTAGATTTTTGTGGCCGGTGCAGTTGATATTTTTGTTGTTCATGCTGTTGTTGCTTTGGTTCGTGGCTTTTATTAGCAACGATTTGGTTTGTTCGTAGTGTTTGTTTAGTTGATTGATCGTCGCTATTACCATCAACAACCATAATTGTAGTTTTTTGCACTTGCACTTGAATGAATTGTTGTTGTTGATGTTGTGATTGTTGCAATTTCATTATATATGTGCGTGAAACGAGAAAAGACACCGCTCGCTAAAGAATGTTATCTTTTTTTTTTTCTTTTTTTTTAAAAGCCGCAATTTTTTATATTATCTTTTTAACTTTTTTAAAAATTTTAATTTCAATTTTAACATTTTATATATTTCTAGCTTTATATCTTTCTTTTTCTTTTGCACTTTCACAACCACAATATCCTTAAATAGGCATGCGACCAATTCTTAACCTTGAAGTTTTCGTCTCCGCACCATATATTCAACTGAATTTTGCAAAGCTTTACAACAACAGTTTTTCCCCATTTTTCTTTTTTTTTATTACTTTTATTTTTTTATTTTTTTTTTTCTATTTTTTACTTACACATATTTCCGCCTGAGAAACGAACCCTGCACGCTCTTTGTATATATATATATACATATATATATATATATTATGTGTATGTACATATGTGTAGCTGTGCAAGTTTTGTGTTACTGCGCATTTAGATGTTTTCCGGGAGTGAAGAAAACATTACACATACACGGACGAACGCAGCCGCATGAGCACACATGTACAGGCCTAGAAAACATCGCCGGCGTTTGTATCAAGAGAGCTTAAATTATTGAATTCTGTTTATTTACACTGTTCTACTGCTAATTCAAAGGAGAATCCATCCTCGATATCGCAGGCATACACACCTATATATATATATATATATATATATATATAAAGAAATATTTCCAGCCACACACTTATTCAGTCGCTAACTCTAACGGCTGGCTGCGGTGGTATAGATTGCATAATAACTCGGTTTCTGTGAGGGTAGCGAGATAAGGAATATTGTAAACAAGACAAAGGTGACCAACATCTAAAAAAAAAAAAAAATTAAATCAAATTTTCAAGTATTGTTTTAACATATTTGCTTGGTGGCATTGCCATCATAGGAATAGCAGGCATAAGTATAAAGAAAATGTACTTAATCCTCTCGACTATCAGACGTTTGCTTCTCCACATTCCCATGCACGTTATGACAACAACACATTATGATACACAACAATATCATTACTAAAGTAATATTTAAAATATATCTCTAGCTATAAACATTAGGTTGTAAATAGAGCTAATTGGATGAATTGTGGAACTACATTGAATGAGCTTTTCTGCTTGGAAATTACTATCGTGGATGTGGACGACGTTCAATCGACGAATGATGATGCCACCTGCTACGCGGCTCTCGAAATAACAACTCTTTTACATAATTGAACTTAAATTCTATATTTTCCAATTTTTCAATCTTGAGAATTCAAAGTAAATAAATAACGCTACATATAACCTTAGATTGGAGTCAATCGCCAGCGTATTTGCGGATGCGCATTACTCAATTTCGACCTTGAAAACTTAACTTAACTTAACTTATCAAATTTCCGTAGCACTTGATGCTAATTTCTAGATGTTACAGGCGAGGGGAACAAATCTGACATACTTTCTCGGCCACCTACCACTTACTTTCACTAACGATAAATATAAAAAAAAAAAAAAAAACACAAAAATGGAATCGAAAGTTTTACACGCAATTTTTGGCGAATATATAAAACTTGTTGAATTGTTATCGAAGAGCATCGAGCATCGAAAACAAATTAAACTATGCATGTTGAGGGTTTGCATGAATGGCGGACGAGTTCAGTTAGACGTTGCTTCATCTCTCACGAATAATACGCTTAAGACTTGAAGATATTACGTAAAACATAAAATTTCATTTCATTTCGCTTGCGTTCGTTCAGTTTAAACATCAGGGTCTCTAGCTGTTAGCAGAAATTTGTCACTTAAACGCCCTTGTATATGTTATGCGATGTGTGGTGTGCTTTACGTGTATAGTAAAGTCGTAATTATGTGTAAGCGATACTTATGCCACATATATATGTATGTGTGTTTAAAGTTGAACAAAACATACACATTTGGTCACTTTAACTTGTCGTTGTCTAGCAAGCATCAAGGGCTGTTTTCAAGCTAACAGCTAACTTCCGGTGTTTTTCATTTCTTATTTGATCAAAATATTTATCATTGTTATCATCATCCTTGTTGTTGTTGGCCAACGAAATGTGCAAAAACAATTACAAGCAAACAATTAAATAAAAACAGCTTTTCTTAGACGCGAGCACACAATTTATTTCAATTTTAATTTTCTTCCAAGTTTTTGTATAACAAAAAGGAAATTTTTATATACTTGTATAATAAATTTTACATATAATATAATTTTATATATGTATAGTAAACATTCGTACCATACGTAATAACGTATGTATTTCTCTTCTCACATAATAATTTATGTAATGACTTTTGTTAGTTGAATAAAATTTTACGAGTCTATAAAAAAATATATATAAATTTTTTTTCTTTTTTGTTTTTCTTGCATTTTGATCAAATTTGTTGACAATTTTATTATCATTTCAAAAGAAAGTCGCCAACGTCTATGGAAAAAGAGACTTAATTTATTCCATTCGTACACGAATGAGAACTGAAATGTGCAAATTTTATACATTTAGAAATAAATGATCATATATACGATATGAATATGGATATATATATATATATACATATATATATATACAATGCAATGTGTGGAAATTTTTGTTGTTGGCTTGCAGCATAAATTTCCATCAGGTTCAGTGAACTTGTTTTCCGTAAATTCAGAAAACTGAAGCGCCACGAACAGGAACTGTCATCGGCACTCCTTAGTCAAGTTTTTAGGGTAAAGTTCGATGCGGAATTTGGTATTTTAATTGACAAGCAGGCATCTTGGCGAAGTTGAGATGCATATTTTGGATAATCAGAACTTTACTATTCGAACATTAAGTCAAGTTCTTGATAAATTCTTTTATCGCAGTTTTGGCTCAGAAGAATTATTCAATTTATCAGCTTTTTTTCAATGAATTCTTCCTAAATTTACGAAGCAATTAACAGATAGAAAAGCTAAAAATATAAGGAAACGATTCATCAATGATGATCAAGTAAGAAAGTTATATTCCCTTATATTTCAAATATATAGATAAAAATTGAAAAAAACGATATTATGGTGCAATGCAGCCATGAGATATTTAGTGAATTAGCATCATTGTTGCATTCGCCCTCTAGCCTTCACCCTACAAAATATTATATAACATATGCATGCTACACTTTCGATAAATATCTGATATTATGTACTTTTCTCTCTTGTAGGCTTGGTTGAGGACTGACTGCACACATTTCCAAATATGATCTACGGCAGGCATTTAAGGCAATATACACGCTAAGGTTCAGCTTTCGATTTCAGTTTTTACGATCAGTAGACAGACAAACGGATAGATGGACCGATATAACTAAAACGTGTCAGAATCTCACCCTAATCACAAATTTATTTACATTTCGTAGTCTTTGATACGTATTTCCGGACATTATCAAGGAAAACTAAATCTACTGCTTCAATTTTTGGATTAATGTCTTTTATAAACCCGACATTTTGGTTTAGTGTAAATGTTCTTGATACTTGCCCTTAGCTTAATATCTATTATAAATTGCAAGTTCCATTTGTTTGTCTATTATATGGGAGAGATGATCATATCAAAACTCATAGGTCGAGCCCTCATTTAAAAGCTTTAGAGTCCTTTTTCAATACTTGCTCTCGTGAGTTTGTAAGCGATCGTGGATGGCGGACAGATAAATGAACAGGTAGACAGAAAGACCGATGGTCAACTGGAATTTTACTTTGACGGACGTATATGATGATAAACATAAAAAGTTGAAGATTAAATTTAGGACTCCAAGTAATCCTTTCAATAGGAAAGCATTAAAACCGAATTGGTTTCTCTAGGTATTATGTAACTTTGAGATCCTAAATATGATTTCAGCAGTCAAAGCGGCAGACTGAATGTCCATATTCTATCCGCTATTGATGCTGATTGAAAATACACATGCCATATGGATAATAGTTGCAGCATAATAGAGCGCAGCAAACAGTTAAAAGATCTAATATGTGTTTTATGAAACGATTACTAAATGTTCTAACAAGTATAGGTTAGAACAAAGGAAAATTGTGAAGAAATATTAAGAAGAGGCGAAATATCATGTGCAAGTGATATCAACCATCCACCACCATCTTCATTGCCATCATAAAGTAAGTATAGAATTTATTGAGATTCTTTTTGCTTTTTGCGTTGTTTGCGCAACTCATTCTAAAAATGGATCTGTAATGATACTAAGCAAAGCTATTCATTTTGCCAGTTACTTGTAAAACGTGCAATGATGAATATGCGGCAATTATTGACATGATAGAGTCTGTCAGCAAAGCTTTTAATGCTCATGACCAGTTGACCGCAAAGCAGCTATATAAAGCGGCTGAGCAATTTCAGCAAGAGCAGAGCAAAGCATGCCCATGTTGCTTGTAAGAATGCAGTATTGAATTTCTTTACAAGGAATTGGAGTAACACTTGATAAACCCACGTACGTACATATGTACGCATACATGCTCACGAGTCACACAAAATAATATATATTCCAAGCAAGTACTAACATTTTTATTTTTCAGTCGGTAAATATTGCACTTGTAGTTGAAATGTATCTCAACATTTTTTTTTTTTTTCGTTTTCGTTTGTAGTTAAAAAAAACAAATGAAAAATAAATATTTGTTTTAATCACGAAATAACATCAAAGAGCGATGGCGAGAAGCGATGATGATGGACAAGCACGACGCGAGAGAAAACTGCATTAAAATATTTATTATTTTTTCATAATTATGTTGCAACAATATTCAGATTCATCGGCCGACCGTATTCATACATACGCACTTGTTTTTTTTAAAACATTTATCGTAATATGCAAGACTGTAAAATGCTTTCCAGCAATCGTTTCTTTCCTTGTGTAATGAGTGCATATGAGCCTGTGCTTAATATTTATTACCTTAAGTTTATTTTAACAAACGTTGTTTTAATGTTCTGTCCTCATTTTATTAATGTTTTTAAAGGCACCAGCATCTGACTCAAAGTGTGCTCAGTGCAACATTCTATCAGTAACTTAATATAATAAAATTTTTTTCTTTTTTCAGGCGCTAAGAAGGGGTTTTAGTTTAAAACCCGAGCTCATTGGCTTCAATCTCTAATACTGAATGTTTAGAATATTTTCCCTTGTGCCTTTTGGCATTAGGTATGACTTTAGGACTTGCTATGCGGGGAATAAAGAATTTTTGGACAACATTTTGTGCTTTTGTGATTGTGTCTGCTAAACTGTCTCTCCAGCATGTCTTTCTTAGAAACTCGCATTTATTCTTCACACTTATGTACCATCCATCGAAATCGTAAATCGTTCTAAAAAAATGCTTACCCATTTTACTCAATTTTTTGGAGAAGATGCAATTTGAAACATAAAAAACCCTTACGGTGAATCAATAGAGGTCAAAATCGACCGCTTCGTACAACCGCACAAATCCTTCCCGCAAAGCCACGATGAAGCTAACTACTTGTTTATCTAAAATGTTCGGGTAAACACTAAAAATGCTCAAATGGAAAGCGCTCTTGTCAACCTTCAAACGGTATTCCTAAGGAAGTTTCTTCGTATTAACAAATTATGCTAACTTGTGTCAACATTTTAGTTAGGCTAGTCAGCCTACACATTAGCTTATAAAAAGTGAATCCAGCGTCAGCTTAGATGAGCGGAGTAAGTTAACCGATTAGATAACATTATCGAACTGGATCACGTTACGTTAGGTTAGATTAATTAAAAGTAGTTTATTGAATTGGCTGAACCGATCATATTAACTGCGCTTAGATGACTTCGGCGTTATTACGTCAAGTTCGTTTAACCAAGTGTATTATATTAACAGATCGAATTTGGGTTTCACGTGTTGGATATAGGTTAAGTGAATTAAGCGAATTGGCATAGATCAACTGACCAGGTTATGTTTGCCGTTTAGGTCAAATGGTTATGTTGGATTGAGTTCAGCGATTAAAACTGAGGTTAAATAGTTTTGTGAGGTCAAAAGGTTGTGTTAGCTTAATCTGTTACTTTGTGTTAGGTAAACCAAACGAATGTTTCGGTTCAGTCAATTATGATTGACTGATTGAATTAGGCGACGACGTCCTTTTCGATGACCTCAGTATAACTTTTTTAGGTAAGTGATTGATTTGTTAGATTCGCTTTCGTTTGGAAGTAAATATAAATCAAATTTAATTATAGAAAATAACAGAGGAGATAAATATTTTCCTTTGCTTTAAACGGACGCCTCATCCGCAATAAAGAGAAATCGTTTTCGTACACTGTATTTTTAATTGATGTCATAAGACATGGCATTGCGCTTATTAAACTGAAGAGATCGACTTCAATATTCCACTTTACTTATGTACTTTTGCTTATTACTGCGTTGCCTGTACGTCGGTGCAAAAGATTATACACGAGTCATTAAATTATCGATATGTGAAGTCACGTTTGGTGGGTATTTAAAATTCGACCTGCTTTTATTTTGGTTTTCCCGCTTGTTAAAGTTTGTTAACGCCATGTTTTTGCTTCTGTATATATGTTTACATATGATTGTGCTTTTTTTTTATATTTTATTTATGTACTATGTAAGAATGTGGATATTTTGCCAACACACATATGTTAACAACGTGTGCGTTTTAAAAGTAATAAAAACTAAATTGTATCACAGCGCGCGCAAATAACGTTTCTTGCGTTCATGAATATGTATATACGGACGCACATACAAACTTACTTAATATCTACATCCAAATGTATACAAAACGTTATAATCACTCGTAAACAATACATACACATATACATATATTATAGACATGGCATATAAATACAATATGAACGAATATCTGTCTTGGCATATGACTTCGTTATGATCTCTTGTTATTTTGTTTGCAAAAATTTTATATTTTCGCAATTTTTTCCTCTTCTTACAATTGACTTTTGGGTTAATTGTTTCTATTAAAAAGTTGTCAACATATTTTTTCGCAATATTTCTCTAAATAATGTTTTTGCTCTTTTAATTGTTGTTTTTTCTTCTTCTTCTTATTCTTTTTCTTCTTCAAATATTGTTTGTTCTCAATACACGAAAATAAAAAAAATTCGCACAACGGAAAAACAATCAATAGCATATTTTTACTGGCTATACATACGTATATTTATATACATGTGTATGTATGGGTTTTCTTGTTTAATTTGTGTGACAATGATTAATTAAAACAATTAAGTTGTTGGCATAAATATTTCATTAATAAACATTTTTTCCGATTATTTATAAATTATTCATTAATTTTAGCCGTCATCGTCTGAAGATACTGTAACGTTGTCACACTTTATGTAACATAGCGATATGTAACACTTTCATATACATATGCTCTAGCATAGGCTTTTATGCAACCATGTCCGTCTGTTCGTCCCTATAGACATATACATGTTCGATATATTCATTGAGTGCGCAAGCGCTAAGAAATTCGCGTTATAACGTAATTAATCTATCTTCGATTTGTACTTAAGCTTTTATTTAATTCAATATATTGACGATACCGGCAGCTGCAGTTATAAGCGAATTAATTACATTATAATGTACATTATTAATTCGAGCATCATTAGCAAGCACTCTGACATGAGCGAAATTCGTTCATTTATTTGCAATTCTCTATACTTATTATCTCTACAATATATATATATATATATATGTATATATATATATATATATATGTATATCGAAAGTGTTTAAATATAAATACAATCATGTTAGAAACAAGTTTCGAAATTTTGATCAAACTACGAAGAATAAATGGTGTGCCTGCTGATCTCCTGGTTAACGATTTTCTATTAACAGAAAGCTACTCAAACGGCGCGATTAAATCGAATTATTTATCATTTATTCCTAATGGATCTTTTCTTTATCATTTTCCAATAAATTCATAGTCAAACGTAATGGGGGTGGGGGTGGGGGTGGGGGT
>KK499838.1:267003-449649 GCA_000688715.1 Glossina pallidipes
GACCGAGGTCCTACATATTAAGAAATTCATGCGATTCAAAATTTTACATTCAATGTCATCGAATTTCTTATACAAAACGGCAGAAAGTCTTTTTAATGCAGCTTATGCTACCTGGCATAGAGTCGTATATTTTTAGAATAAGAAAACAATGAATAAAATGTTGAATCTTTATATTAAAGCGCGTTTTTGCAAATCGTTTCCGATTGTTTGCGAATTTCTTACCTCTTCCAACGATTATAGATGTGATTGTGCGAGAATGAGGCGATCTATGAAATTCTCTTCTTCTAGGGTTCGATGTTTTATCGCATAAAACGTCTACACATAGAGAGCAAAATTTGGGCGAAGAATCTCACGCTGCATGCATATTACTTTGCGATTTCTGATGCATATTCTTTGCTCCGATAAGATTAATGCATGTTTAATATAAAATTGAACTTTGGTCGTTAAACGCCTGAACTAAACCTTTCCTTAACTTACTACGATAGCATTGGGATGTGTCTATGAAATTTTTATTCATTTTACATTATTATGTTAATAATATATAAAAATAAAAAAAACGAGTCTCTTTTTTGTTAATATTCAACACCATGGTGTCTATCTCTTCACCATCTTTTTATGTTATGTTTATGTAATGACCACCAACGGTGTAAATGTGACATTTTTAGATCGCTGTAGGTGAAAACATAACAACAACAATCAAGGCATACACGTACCGTAATAAACGACAAAGCGCATTCATTTACTTCATCATCTATAATAATCTATTGATTCAAACGTATTGTCACAACATTACATGAGAATTTTAAAGACATAAATTTAACATCATTCGTTTTCTATTCAGCAACGCGTACAAGATCATAAAGCAGCGATAAAAGCGTATTGAATTACATAGAACATCGCACGACATTCACCACCAAGTGCTTTTGTCTATTCGTACGATGACAAACCGTACACATAAAAATTGTGCTGAGACATTAGAAATTCTAATTGTTCATGCAATTTTCCAGTTAACAGTTTGAAGGCAGGCAAGAAGCAGAAAGGAAGAGTGTCTACAAGAAAGTGTTAAATTATTGCATTAATTTTTGAAATGTTTAGAAAACCTATGCCCTGTTTATGCGGATATATATCTTAACCTGATCTAATCATTTAAAGGATATAATAATAGCAAATTTCTTGTGTGTTTAGGATAAGTGCATAAGCTTCGAGCTGTTTAGTTATGTCGCTCTCGTTTTTCATGTGTAGCAGAGAGTCGGCTTGAACGCTTTGCTTTCTACGTCTTATGTATAATGGAAAAAAATGATAAGCTCAGTAATAAATGTTTCATTGATTCATAACAGAAAGTGTTGTTCTGTAAAACATTAGGGGGATTCATATCACATCAATTATTTGTAAGGAATTTATTTTACCGTTAGTTCTGCACCGATGATTGAAGGGCAGGAAAAAATGCATTCCTTTACAACTTTCAGTAAAGCAGTCTTTGTAGAAAATCATGTACAAAGTGTAATTGTATTACTATTACGATCGCTCTGATAGGCCGCGAAGTGGACAACCGAGTGAATTTCGTAATAAGAAGCTGAAATCCCCAGAGAAAGCCGAACTAAAATTAAATGTATAAAAGTTATCGAGAAGCTTTGTGTCCACGTGATACCTACACGAAATCGGATAGGCATGTAGGCAAGGAATATGAGTACCTTATCTAAGACAAAATCAAGAATACTCATGGATCAATTCGTACTTCGTTGCTATTCAGATTTCGTAGAGGTCTATTTCTTAATAGCATCGTTTCCAGAAATGAAAAATGGATTCTTTATGATAACATAAATCGCTCCAACGACCTTACGTAGGTGAGGTATTTACTGCTTGATCCTTGTTCTTTTTTCCAAACTGTTACATAGATTAGTGTTATTATTATCATTACTATGGTACGGGCTGGCCTGAAAGATCTATTGCACTCATCCACCGCTCTAGCCCTTCGCTTTCAATATTCGTATGAATTCCGGCCCTTTCGCCCGTTCGGAGCACCATACTATGTTTAGCGTTATAAAGTGTTCGCCGAACACCTGATGTCTGATTTTGAAGATGATCCCGCCTTCACATGGGATATGATGAAATCTGTATGAATCGGTGTTGGAGAAACCCAGACGATGCCTGAGGGGATTACGACCCTTATAGAAGCCGGTAACCGATCGCAGGTCGCTTCTGTATAGTTTTAAAAGCCCATGTTCTGTAGCGGAATATTTAATAAATCTTTTCGCTTGCCCTTGTCTTACAAGGGCAGAGGAAGGTTTCGAATCTATCATTATCCCTAGAGATGCCCTGTTAGCTGGACAATCAACCCTTTCGTTGCCAGATACACATATTAGATGCACGTTATTGTGCTTCCCCAGCTCCCTCAAGGCACTCCAAAACGAACCTAGATATTATTATTTGCTTGAAAAAGCAGTTCAGCTCTCTACAGCAGTACCTTCGTAGGCTTCGGAGGCATATGCAGAGATTGCATACACTTATGCTTGGAGTATGGAGAGATTGTATTCCAGTGGTATAGCCTTTGGAAAGCTCGTGCCGCATACACCAGCCCCAAATTTTGCCACTTTCCAGTTTTGAACCGTCGTTGTACCAATGTTTCGCTTCCAGCTCATATTCAAAAATGTAGGCATTTTAGTTATTTAGGGAACGCATCAGTTTTTGTTCTTTCATACCACAATCAAAATCAGTTAGAGTACAGGAAATGGCAACACTGTTGACTCAATTACAAAATAAACAAAAATTCGTTAAGTTTTCTTTGAACAACAGATCAAATCTATCGACTATATCTTCTTCACACAAATCATTGACGCCATTGACGTTACACCCATTTTCTCGTAAAATGTTTGACAACAAAGATGAAAACTCTGTAATCTCGTAAGCTTCACGCAAATTTCCAGGCCAAGGTAGTCTATTACCTTTAATAAAATGTACGGATTTTCTTAGAACTGGCGAAGAAGGTTCTAAAGCAAAAGCAGACCGAAGAGTTGTTATAGAAGGACAGCAACAAGAGGATGAAGACGCAGAATACTTAAGTATTACGAAGGCGGAATTGATGGATTTATTGAGAGTGCGGTCTTTAAAAGACTTAAGACAGCATATTACGGGATATATTACTAAGTCGTCCACTGCAGCAAAATGAATGAAACGGATAGAAGATGGTTGGACGTTAATTGACTTGGAGTAAACTTTCAAGATGAACTTCCCTTAGTTAAGCTTTTATTAGTTGATGCTCATGTTCAGTGCCAAAGCAAGTACGGGGAGCTCGACAGTTTTTAAGGATATTAAAGAGCCCGCAATGCCATGGTTTGCCATGAGGGTAAAAAATATATGAAAACAAATGCAAATGCGTTTAATACAAACGAATAGTTCACCGATGGAGAAACACTAGACATGTTTAATGGCTATTTACGCACATGCCACAGGTATTGCTGCCTATGCGGAGTACATTACTGCAGCTCTAAAAAAGTTAGGGAGCATTGTTTGTTTGACTATTACGATGAACCCAAGCGTATGCATAAAAATACATGTATGCCTGTTTGTATAATTGAACTGTACTTGAACTGTTAATTAAAAATGACAAATAAATTATCAAAATATTATTAACAAACTCTTCCGAACCGCGATCATGGAATTCGTATTTAGCACATAACGTATTGTCGGAAACCATTATTTTGATTTTAAACGAAAAGACTTCAGAGCCCAGCGAGTTGAGCACGAGTGAATAAATAATGTGTCGAGTGTTCCATTTTATTGCAGGTCTCTAGACAATTGCTTCAAATAACACTTGACTGTAGATATAATTGACTATAAATTATTGTTACCTCGTTTAGCAGAAGAACTTGCAGGGCTTGCATGCACTACTAAATGCCAGGAATAATTCTTCTGCATGCGTTGTGCGTTTATTATAACCGCCAATGAACGATTGCTTTGTACAAGATTTGCCACACTGGCCGTCGGAGATACTTACAAGAGACCCTATATATATATACATATATATATGTACACTCTTGATCAGTGTGAGATTCTTCAGACAGGTTTAAGTCAATTTGGATATGTTCGTTTATTTGGCTTCTAAATTCCTTATACTTTATACACTTATTGCTAGCTTTGTTCCTAAGTTAAAGTTAAAAAATAGTCTCTGTCTTAAGCCATGTCCATAATAAAAAAGTAAAAAAACCGGAAGGGAAACTTTCAAAATAATAATATTAAGATTTATTTAGTCATAATGCCTTGTGGTTTTTTTGCTTTCTTTTTATGGACTACACTTTTTCCCCAGCTGTCGGTAAGAAACTTAAAAAATCGAGGACTTAACGAATGTGGTCACGCAGCCGTTTTACATGCATTTTTACTGCCATGGCCCTAACTTCTCGGCTATAAGCAATAATCGACGATGGACAAAAATATTTTCATGAGCATCGAAAGATTCAAAAAGACGCAAAATTTTTTTTAAAGCAATTTCTTGAGAAAAAAACATCAACTATACTCTTTACATTTTGAGACATATATTGTGAGAGAATGTCGAGCTGCGATGTTCTGAGTGCAAAATGGCGACCTAGACAAAAGGGTACCTTAAAGCAAGACGCATTGGTTTTCGAAATTAGTCATGCCACATGTCATATTTTGTTTTTAAAAGTCTAAGTTTCAAGAAATCTCCTCATTTTTGTTTAAACTACGCCACCACCACACTTATAGCATTCATACATACGGAGTCTGTACTGATCCACAGACGAAACCTATCAAAAGCCGCTCGAATCGAATCATTTTCACCGTCATTCCCCACTCCCCAAAAAATTTAGAATTTTTAAAAATTTTCAACAACTATCAAGAAGGACATGGCTCTGACGGGTCGGAGGGGCCAATTGTTTGCGTCACCTCTCTCATAAACATTCTTGCGAAAGGCAAGTTTCGGACCACATAAAATTTTCGAACCCCTTCATATATAATATATTCGTATCGTCATCTTTTAGTATATAATACCGTATACTGTATAATAACATAGAAGAAAAGTTGTCCAACGAGTAAAAGGGTAAGCGTTTATGTGACAACAAGTTATTTTTTTTTTTGTGACGAAAATACGAGTAGAAGCCAAAGCTATCCTTCACGCTGCAAACCTTTCTCATAAAGACAAACTCAAAACCGTCATTGTTGCTGACAGTTTGTGTGTATTAGAAGCTATACGGAATCTTTCGACTTCGAAATGGAGCACCATCAACAAATTAAGGAATATCATTGCAACACCCGGCGAAAAAATTCAAATGTAATGGGTACCAAGTCACCTCTAATTATGGACGATGTCATGGAAAAGTTAGATCTTCAAAGATAGAAGAAAAGAAGAAAAGTTGAAGAGAAAATTGCATAAGGAATTCTAGAATACCCTGATCAGCACTACTCTTCTATTAACCCTCAATTAATTGCACGTATATATCCAACAAATGTTGAGAAAATCAAGATTCAAACATTTTCGAGAATTCGCTTTGGCCACACAATTGCAATTCACCAATGGATCTTGAAGAAGCCTTTCTCCCCAGTCCGCAATTGTGGACAAATTCTCACTATAAAGCACATTCTCTGTGAATGCCTTAACTTTTCCTTGGCTAGCAGTGTTGCATTTGGAGCGACTAACCTTATGGACATTCCACAATCAGCTCAGAACAGAATATTAATCAATATATTGCGTTATTAAAACTACTAGGCTCAATATCTAATGTACTTTTATAAATTAGAGCCAATAGCTTATGTTGCTAGTGCTCAATGTCTTCTTTTTTTTTAGTCTAAGAATTTATTTCATTAGCCTAAAATTATAATAATAGTAATAATAATACGAGTAGAGAGTTAGCTATAAAGTCTTTGATCAGAAAATTAATTTTACAAAAATAGGCGGAGAATTATATTCGTCGAAATTTTATAAGATATTTAACAAAAATGAGTCTGTTTTTATTAAACACACAATGATTTTACCGTTAGGCAAAAGATTTGACGTAAAGAAAATTCGGTGCAAAAATGATCTCGAATCAGTAAGTAAGTAACACATATATGATAATCACAAATTTTTTGATTTTCGATATAAGTTTGCTGCAGGCGTAGATTCGTTCAAAGCGAATGTAAATCCATAAATTTCTCTTAATTTGAACTTTTGCTATAAATTGAAATTCCACATCAGGCAACAACAATATTGAATTATTATTATTATTTTATGGTTTCTATTCTCTTGCTTGCATTCTCTCCAAGCGCCTGTGAAGTCCATTACGATGCATTTGATTGCTTATTGTCTGCTGGGTCAGCATTAAATGGAATAGATGCTCATTTCGCGTTCATTGCGTGTAACCGACTGAACTGACTGAGTGTAATGTATTGCATACGCATACTATTTAAGCGGGTCCTTTGTTTACAATTATTGTGCGCGTGTGCGTTTTCTTTTATTCAGATATACTTGATACGTGTAAATCTTTCACACCTACATTTATACGCGTTCGTAAGTAAGCATAGACATGGATACGCACTTGGAAATGAACACCAACGCAATGAGTTAAAGCATAAATTTTAAACCCTGACGTTAGAGAGAAAGATGCCGCTCATATGATTAGCCAAAGCACAAAAAGGGTCAGGGTCTTTATGTGTTACAAAAACGCCACAAAAAAAAAAAAAAAAAAAAAAAAAAAAAAAATAATAAAACGAAAACGAAAATGAAAAACGGGTGGAATTTAAGGCATGCTGGTCTAAAGTTTAGCAATCTAGAAAACCTTTCAGGCTTTTTTATCGTGCCCCTCTTCATCATACCCGTCTCGGTCGCGGTCTCGGCCTCGGTCTCGGTCTCGGTCTCGGTCTCGGTCTCACTTTACTATTGGTTTATTTTCCCATCTTTACCCTTCTCTTCGCAAACTCTTACAGCGAAAGGTCAATGCCAGCAACTAACTTTTAGGTTTTTCTTTTAGTTTCATTTTTATGGCAACTGAACCAAACAATTTGTCCATTTGGTTTTCAATGCCATATTGGGCAATACGTTGTTTGTATGATTGAATGCACCTATGTATTCTTTGTGCTTGTCTCTGGCTCTGTCTCTGCCTCTGCCTCTGCCTCTGTCGCCGTGTCCCTCTCCGCCTGTCTCCGTTTTTATGCTCCTGGTTTTAAATAAGGCAAAAATCTCTTTTCATATTTGGTTGTTGCATCAACAACTTTAAGTAAAGTGCTAAACACTGGAAACCCAAAAGAAAGCATCAAACTGTTTGGCACTGCATTTATATCTAGATGTGTGTGTATGTGTGTGTGTGTGTGTGTGTGTGTATGTGCGCGCGCGCACGCGTGTGTGTATGTGCGTTCAATTTAACCTTAAATGGTTAAGAGAATGTTGTCATTGGTTAAAGTTGTCATACGACATGTATTGAATAAGTATTTAAAAAAAACATCCAACAATTCCACAATTAACGGATTTCTTAGAATTTACTGTAGTTTCTTTATATGAAAATATTTAGAAGTTGCAAAATTTCGAAGCGAATATTCTTAAGTAATAGGGTGCGATCAACAAATTTGCAAATGTCTCCAGAATCTAATGAAAACTACAATAACATATATTGTAACTGCGTTAGCAAGCATTACCATAAGCTACGAATGGAATGGCGAATGCCTGTACTCCTACTGTAGTACGTAACTGATGCAATAGAGTTAGTGACATCGATCCAGTTCGTAAGCCAAAGCGTAATAACGTTGACTTGATGATTACAGATAAATGAATATTGACAAACTTCCTATTACCTCCGACGCCTGTGTACGTCGTGAAACCACAGAATGCTTACAAAAGTCCCTTGACTTTCTTTTTCTTCAAAATTTTGAAACTTACACTGTTGCGCTTTTGTAAACTGCAAAATTCCCGCCGATTTCCCCAATAAACCCAAATTGCGTTTAAAAGCCTGCTAAATGAAATCGCTTGATATTCCTCCGGCCGAATGTATGTGGGCAGCAATTACCGACATGTAGTATAAGTGAAAGAAAATTTCTTTAAAAAGGCTGCTAAGCTTACGAGAAATATATTTTTATTTAGCCAGAGAAATAAATCGTAAGACTAAAGTTTATTGAAAATGGCATTACCGCGCTTGACATTTCAACCCACGGTCACTGAGTTGTTAGTCGAGATCCTTTGTCCGCTCGATCACTCAGGTGGCAATGTAATTATCGCGTTCACGTAAATAATCATTTCTAGTTATTATAATTTATTATTTAATTTTTTTCAATTACATCAAAGCTGCTGATTACCATTTCAGAAACAAGTTGAGGATGAAGATCGATAAGCAATGACAAGAATTTAAAGACGAATTGGGTTATAGATGAAAAAGTTCAAAATACTTGCTTAATGGAAATGCTTAGTGGATTGAAGAGAGAGTAAAGTGGACTTTGCCAGAAAATTAAATGCAGTTCGGAACACTTACTTACCTCCAACCGGAAAACCCGGGCCACACTTTTGAATGAAAACCGATGTTCCTTGTTACGATAATGTAAATAAAAAAATTGTATCGTAAAGGAAAGAACTACGACGAATAATTTGAAAGGGTCGTTCAAATAATCGGAAATATCGTAAGTGAATGAAATTGCAAAAGAAATCGTTTTAGTTTGAATGCTCGCTATCGAATAAAAATAACACTTTATCGCAATTTCAATGCAAAGCTTAAAACTGTTTAACCTAAAAAACACCATAGAGCGAAACACTATAATTAACGTGATGTGCAATGACGTATGAAAACGTGGTACAAGTGCTTGCTGCAACGATACCCGATTAAATAAATAACAAAATCAAATTAAAATAAACTTGACATGATTTGCTAACATATAATCAAACTCTTATTAATGTGACAAAAGGTTTTGTCTAATTTCTAAATATGTAGTCATTTAGACTACATATGAATAAAGGCTTTTGCTAAACACTTTTTTAATTCAGTGGCAAACATAAATGCTACGATTAAAAGAGCGAACAGGGAAAATAGTGCGGAAAATGGGTGATGGTGGTTTCTTCCCACTATATATATCGGGCAACAATCACCTGATTGTCGCAAACGAAGATATGCTTAAAAGGTGACATTTCAGCTTACATTTTGTAGAGAAGATAGTTTTCGAAGTGTTTGCTCGTGTAAAAAGTTGTGTTGTTTTCAAAATAAGCGAAATATCTGAAGAAATACGCTATGTGATGCGTTTTTACTCGAAAAAAAAAGGTAAAACATGCAAAAACATGCCGGAACATGCCGCGTGTTCGGTGAGAATGCTGTGAGTGAGCGAAAGACCCAAGAGCGATTTGTTTGATTCCGTTCCGGAAATTTCGATGTCAAAGAGGCAGCTCGCGCTGATTGGCCAATCACTGAAGAAATCGATGACATTTTGCAACTGGTGGAGCAAGACCGGCACGCACATTGTCAGGAAATAGCGGAGGCAGTAAACATCAACCACCTGACAGCTGGGAATCATTTGAAACGCGCCGACTGCAAAAGGAAACCCAAAGAAAACCAAAAAACTGACGGACATAGATGATAAGCAGAACACTTGAACTTACAACTTTCACCATTTGCAGTCATTTAAAGCTATTATATACTGCATTGTGTACACTTTTCAAATTTAAATATATGTTAGTCTCCCTATATATTATTGAATTCTGCACTTCATTTCCATAACATTTGAGATATATTCAATCCACATTCTCAACATGTCATCTGTTGTCGATTTTCTGACCAGCAGGAGAAGAAGAAGAAGGTTGTAGTATCCTCTTATAATGTATGGCATATCGGTCGCATAGGAATCTCGGTACTTAACTAGTTGTTCGATTGCCCGAGAACGGCAATCGCGTGATTACTTCACTGTTTTTATTATCATCTGCATAGTGAGATGTGTAAAATGCCCGTTTAAGTGTGCGTGTTTGCCACGGTAGCGCAAATCGATCGATCGATGATCACCTTAAGAAGGAAGCGCACCAATTTAAATAAAATTGACAATCACAAAATCTTATATTAAGTTACATTGTACGATCGCTACCTTGTTCGTGTTGTGTATCGAAATCAACTCTCAGTTCGTAGAAAACAATTTTTTTCTTATGCTTAACAAGTCAATGGAAAAGTAAGTTAACTTAAGAAAAGTATATATTTTCTCTACCAAAAAAAATGTTCTTCATCATATCCTTGAAGGTCATTACTGTTTGGAGAAATTCTTCTTGTGTGGTGCTATGGGTCCTGATAAACAAACAGCTTTACTATGGACCACTCCCAAAGCTATGCTACGTAACTTCGCTTTTGTAAAATCAACTTTAACTATGTTAGCCTGAGAATTACCGTAGTAATCGTAGTTGTCTTTATTAAATATGAATAAAATGACGTCTTCGATAATACAAACTAAGTTGCTCTTTGAAGTCAAAGTTAGGGTGTCGTGGCCAGATACTTCCTATAAAGTAAGTTTTGTTACGGGCTTCGAATTCAATTAAATATTTCACACGTAAATGAAGGTTACGTTGCCGTAGGTTGTGAAGATCCTGGCGCTTTCCTTTCGTTACTAAAAAAATTGTTGGTTAAAATTTTATCTACAAACACTGACTAAGTCCCTAAGTAACTTTCGTACGCTTTTAGCCACTGGTGTCAACATTTACCAAAGAAGAAACGTTTAAGTGGCATAGTTCTGGGAGTTTTTATTCGGCAAAGATTGATTCAAATCCGCACTAAATGGAAACGATGCTGGCTTGTTAAGAAAGAACTTCAAGGCACATCTTTGAGCAAAACTTGTGAGAATATAAATTTTTTGTATTTAATTTACATAACTTACTCCTTCACATCGTTAAGTAGATGCTGCTACCTTGTCAAGAGATAGAGATTTTCTTTGAACTCTACAAGATTTTTCGCTTTTACTACATACGTTCAGCCATGTCAGCAAAGGTAATGGAGATTAATAGTAACAAGCAATCTTCAAAGTCCGTTGCAAGCGGTTCTATGAAGTTGTCATCAAGCAAATGTTGACTTAAGAAATCCGTATAGAAATTCTGCTTTCTTGATGTTACATCTTTGCAGTTTAATTTACATTTCTATTTAGATCCGTAATCCGAAAGCTACACACGAACCTCTTTACGATATAAGTAAATCGGACAATGCAACATCAAAAGCCAGCAGACCTCAGACCTTCCTTTTAAAATGTAAACAAACAACAACAAACAACCCGTAGAGACAAATGTAAACAAAAAAGGGCGACATCGCTTCACTTTAACTCTTTTTACAGTGTGTGCATGAAATCATCAAAGACGCGAACGTAACCCAGGAGTTTCAATGAACTTTGACACTCTGTAATGTTTTTTTTAAACACCCATTCGTCTGGAGGCCAAAACGAAGATTTTTGAATCTATCTTAAAAACTGAAAAACCTATCGAAACGGAACTGAACAACTGTTATTTATGCAAACTCCACACTAAATCCAAAACCATCTAAGCCATACACCAGTTACAATAATCTTTTATTAACTAACGTAGCCCTGTAGAAATGCGCTGAAGAGTCCTCCTTTAAAAAGCAAGCATTCACACCAAATTTTCTCTATGACGTACGTTGTTAACAGATTACTTTTTATATACAGTAGCCCATTAAAGTCTGCATACAGTACGAAAAATTAAGTTTTCTCTTATTAAATAACAATTCAACATTTTGTTGTTTTCGACGCATTACATAATAAGGACTTCAGCAAATAGTTAAAAGGGCAGATTAACTTTATTAACTCAGTTTAAGCATTCGTGGCACAATATATTGCTGTATATAGCAGCGAAAATTATAAAGTTGCAAAACTTGATGGTAACATAATTGAAAAAATGAAAGAGTGAACTATATACTCTGTGGTCCGTGTTTTGGTCGGTAAAAGGCTGAGGGAAAAGTAAAAACTGTAAAGCAAAATCGCCTAAAATAGGCATTAATCGGTGATATTTTTCTAGAAAAGCAAAACTCATTTTTCTAAACTCCAAAAAAAGCAATGTAATTGCAAAGCACATAAAAGTAACTAAATTAGACCTATTCAGTTTTTCGCCTCAAAGCTAATTAAATCTCATCGGATATAATTCCAGTTTTAATACAGTCTTGCGAGAAGAAAGAAAATGTTATTAAAAATGGGCGTATATTAATAGCAATAATAAGCGAATTTATTTAGACGCTAGGACAAGCTGCGATATACGTAGGTATTCTGAACTGGTGTTTAATCGTCATAGTTTATTCAACAATTGATTTATATTTTTACTACTATTATTCACCGTACACCGACCTGTGCCAAAATCGGGGTTCGTCTCATTGAAATAGAATCGCATTCATCTTGTGTTTTGGATGAAGCCCTTCAAGCATTGTGCACAGAAGAATGTGCAAGTTTTACGAAACAAATATTACTCCAAATGTTTACTCTTCATTTTTTGTATTTCTATTACAAGAAATTAGCATATCTGGAAACCATTGCTTTGTAGGAAAAGTTACAAGGAAATTGAAATAATTTTTATGAAACGTTGAAGTCAACACATTTGGTTTATACTTTAATTTATTGAGATCGAAATTGAACTAACAAATCTTTGAAAATACAAGTGGTTCTTATCCCAACTAAGCAGTACTGTTCATAGAAACAGGGTGTTAAACACACCTGTGCGATTAAATATTCAATTTCGTTTCACAGAGCTTTTTGTCCTCTTTGCCCACAAGAGCACAAGAGCATTGAGATGCAATGGAAAAATTAAGATATTTCTACCGTAGTGTTGGTCTCGTTTTAGTTTTTTTGCTCTCCCTCTTTTGCTCTCTCTCTCATAGCGTTTCTTTATATCGGATGTCATAGAGCATGGCGTGATAGTACGTTGCGAGCGTGATGTTCCCTTTTATAATAATCAATGTTTTTATGACCGTCTGCGAAGAATAAGGGGCATATTCAACTCGTTAAAACGCTTGCAAAGATGAAGACCCAGATGAAAACTTCAGACACTTCACAAAGCATATATTAATATACAATGATTCCCTCGTTGCTATAGCAATCTGATGACTTTTAAAAATGCCTTTTTATTTTGAAAATACTTTCATTTACAGAAAAAGTTTCCCCCTTTGCTTAATTTTGTGGCTGGAGCAAAATTATTATCAATTACATATCATTCGTAGAGTTCTCGCAAACGCGCCCGTGGAAATGGCTTTGATGAAATATTTTTTTGAAGTCAGAGAACAGCAGCCGAATATAGACGAGGATATCAAGGACATCCTCGCAAAGCATAGAAATCCCGCAACTGCAATACCTGTGCATAATATAAGAGGTAAGCGTTTGCTTGAAAGACACTTGACTTTTGGAAGTAACTCTTGATTTACTTCTTATTGTAGTTGCCTATAAGAGCCGTAGAGGTACCGAATTGCCGATCAAAAGCCACTTGGGCGTTAGCGAATTTATGCTAACCATACCTTACGTAGCTGTCTTCTCTGCCAAAAATGGAACTTTTTTTTATTATAGAGTCGATTAAAATTAATAGATATCTGTTACCTACTCTTACCATTGTTTAATTTTCGTCCATTTTTACAAATGATTTCATGCAACTTTCAATATAAGAAAATTTCTCGTGATAGCAATCATTAAATAAAATTTACTCGTTCACTTTCATACTTTTGTGCATTTTCGTAATACACTACTGAGGCTTTATTTTGAGCTGTTTTTTAATTTCTATGTCAGCATTGTGTTCGCCGGTAGCGTCAGAGTTAGCGTAATCTTCCGCTAAGGCGGTTCGCCACATTTTTAACATACTCGACGCAACATTAATGGTGGATATGGGTTTCGAATTATATTTGAAAAAATTGTGCTTATATATGGGAGATATGTCGTGGCTATAGGGAGATCCTTGTATCGGTGATGACTCTATATAATCATAGTAATCAAAGTTTGGCGAAATTAGGGGGAGACGTGGGCCTGAAGTCTTGATAAGAATTTGATTGCGACTCGGCACGGAAACACTAAATGCGGCCGCTTCCTCTGGAGTAACACCTGCTATCGCGGTGGCCTTAGGGGCTGAAACAGCCAAGCCGTTGCGTCCCGATAAGGCTACGGCATTGGGTTTAGCTGATGCAACACCCCCCTCTCCAGCTATAGAAACTCCTAGGAAAGGCAAAACAAATATTTATATTAAACGCAAAGTTTTATTTCTCATCGCTTATATACTTGCCTACTGGCTTAGCCTCGGCTACCGAGGCATCCTTTTTAGGCGGCATTATGGCAATGCTATCATTGTTGTCTTCGTAAGGATCCTCGGCGGTTGTAGGCAATAAATCTGTTGCGCTTAAAAACGGCGATGTGGTTATGCTATCATCTTTTTGTTCTTCGACAACCGCTTCTATATGTGCGTAATTGTTCATATTTTCCGTCATCGGGCTTTTTTGTGGCATTGCGGTTATCATATGATATGGTTGCAACAACACACTGAAATCCTTAATTTGGCCGGTTTGTTGTAGCATGGCTAGATTTTGAGCGGCTTTGCCCAATTCCAGTAGACTGACAGCGTATACACGATTCTCTTCGGCGCTAAACGATCCTTTACGTTTGGCTTGCTCTTGTATCGCCACTAAACGGGCCGCTGCCAATTGAATCTTATTGAAATCGTGTTCGAAGGAAGTGGTAACATTACCGTCTAAGCTGGCGGTAGGTCCTTTTTTATCAACATGCTGCGTAGTATTCTCAGAGGGTTTATTGATAATATCATGAATTTTACCATCTTTAATTTGTAGATATTGACCTCGCATACCACCATAATATGGTATAACGTCCATGTCGTCCATATCAGTAGATTTATGGCTATGTGTTGTAAGGGGAAGTCGGGAAGGGTAGGTAGGTTACTTATACACATTTGCATACTTATTTAGTTTAGCTTTATTATTTAATAAAAAAAATAGTGCAGTCACACTAAAGAATAGGAAGAAAAATGAAACTACAAAGGGAAATTTCTACAAAGAGTAAGCAAGAGCCGTTCAGAAGATCCCCAATACGCGATTTCTAAAATGCATTTGCAGAGGCAGGGATACACCATTAGTCCAATCAAAAGTTAAATATTTTTCTTAATATGGCAATAATCTACAAGGTCTGTAAGTAAAATATATTCATATATTGATTAAAGATATGCACAAACAAACACATTGTCATTAAACTAATTTTAAATCAAAATTATTTACGCTTATTTACAAACAAGTTGGCAACAATTTTGTATTAAATTTTCATAAATTTTATTTTTCTTTTTTTTTTTTAAATAAAATGATGTGTATTAAGTAATCGGAATAATTTTACAAAGAAGTACTTTAGTTGATCAAATCCAATTCAAGATCAGCCTGAGCATGGGCTTTTCCACCCACTCCAGCTATGGCTACCGAGTCCGGATTAAAGTAAACGTTTGTGGTAACGCCGCGCTTTAAGAAAGCTTTAGATAGAGGCATAGATATCGCGGTACCGCCATTCCCCACCACCGCCTTTGAATGCGGTTCCAAAATCAAGGCGGCTGTCTTTTCGTTCGTTTTACCCGCATGAGAGAAATAGGACATAGGGAAATATGCATCAAAAGATATCTGTGGTATACTGCCGGTAGTTGAGGTTTTGCCTATTGCCTCCACTTTAACGACGGATCCATCAGCACTTACTGATTTTGCGTTCTTTAGCGGCTTTCTTTTAGATTTTTTCGTCAGATGCCTTGAAGTAGATTTAGATAAACGATGTTCCGGCATTGTTTTGATTTCTTCCTCAGAAAAGTCGGAGTTGATTTTTCGAATGCCTGTTGAAAGGTTAATATCATTCTTAGAGTTTCCTTCCATAATTTCTACATCGACTTGCAATTTTGGTGGTTGAGCATTAAAGATGGCGTGTGTTGGTCTTTTAGTGGTCGGTTCTCGATCCTTTCTCTTATCAGGTTTTATCGTAGTAGTAGCACTTAACATGGTATTATCGTTAAAGAACTGCGGTACTAGTTGGGGCTGCTTGATTACTGGAAACGCTGTCAGAGTGAAGGGTATGTTGAAAAATTCATTATGCCAGGGCAAGTATTGCTGTGCGTTATATATGTTTGGTTGAAAGTTTGTTGGATTTAAAATTGTTTGAAAGTGTACTTGTGGTTTGGATTGCAGTTGCACTGATTGCAATCGTTTTTCGTTTCTCTTCTCTTTACTAATCGATGCTTGAGGCGGAAGCGCCACTAACGAATTTATACCAAAATTATTGTCGAAAATGCTCATTGACAGCGGTTGCAAAGGCCAACTATATAAATTAGTTATTGGCCATTTTCTAAACAAAATTGTTGTTTACATTTTGTTGCCGTGCGAATATTCAGAAAAATTAAAAGTAAAGGGATTCATATTAGTTTTATTTACAATTTTTTTCTTTAATAATTTTATGGTTAATTACCGACTACTTTACATGCATACATTGAATCGAGTATAGATATATAAACAACGATGGTTAGACGTTACAACCCAACAACATTTACTTGAGTGAAACTTTTTTTTCACATATTATTTAAAATAATAATTAATTTATATAATAATTTTTAGTTAAAATTTTGCTAAAAATTAACAAAACCTTTGTACATATTTCTACAAAAATTCCCGGAAAATTTGAATATTTTGTAATGTATGATACGTAGCGTGTATTTACGAACCTTATCTTTTCGCGTTCATCATGATCAAAAGGCACGAAAACGAAAATTATCACTAGATATTGACTTGACTTTCTTATCGAAACGATCATGTGGGCCGTAAAATGACGGTAATTGAATGCGAATGTGAACAAAATTATGAACAAGTTGAAGGCTGTCGATGCGGATGTATACTGTTCCGTTATTGGACAATTTCAAATACCCAAAAAATAATAGATACAACAAAGGGCACATGGTATCTATCGAAAGCACCAGGAGAAGAATCGTAAATATATGAACTCGACTTGAGTCTATCTATCTATGGGGTTTTCGAAAAAATCGTCACACGGTATACATTTGAATTTCTTTACCGTGCAATACCGTGCAATGTTGTTCCTTCTCGCTTAATGCCTTCATCATGTTATTAGCAATAGTGAAATAAATGCATTCATTGCAAGAGTAGATCGTGCTATCTTCGACAAGATACAATAGTCTGCGTTTAAAGAGTGAGCGCCGATTTTACTACTAGTTCTGACCAAAAAGTTTGTCGAACAATTACATTAATTTTTAATTGATTGCACGACCAGAATAAATTTTTATGAAAATGTTATTAAGTCCACTTGAAGGTCCCGCTACATCAAAAACAAGATCACATGAGTTCTTTAATAACGACGTACCTTATTCTTCTTCTACTTCTTTCGATATTATCTATGGATAAAAATGTTGGCTATGCGATCGCAAATGATCGCTTGATCGAGACTTGGCGAGCGTTAAAAATGACGCGAAATGTCAAAAGATGGACCGATATAATCGAACCCATGAAACGCATAATAAATAAAAAAAAAACCTGAATACGTGTGCATGACACTGAAATTATTTATTTGATTGGGTGTCGCTCCGGAAATGATCTGAAAATCAGATAAGTGTTTTGAAATCGATTAGAAATTAAATTGAATTCGAAATTCGCGTCACATGATCGACCAATCGATTTATCGATGCAGATCATTATTTTTAGTTTAATCATTTTAACTGATATTTAAGGGAAAAATGAAAAATGAAGGAAAAGAGATTTTATTCAATTATCCCCGAAACTTTTTAATCGATAATTCGGATAATTCGAATGAGCAGATGTAATAAATTGAAGCAAAGCATTCAATTTAAATCGCGATTATTACAAAAGGAAGGGACCATTTTTTATCTCGTTTGCCAAGATTCCGTTAAGCGTTACATACATTCTTGACTAGCACGAGAATAAGAGCAGTCTTCTTCACACTCATCCAGCCATTCCCTGTCGGTCATTTTCACAATTATAAAAATTTATCAAGAAATCCGAATCATGACGTTTACGTTATTTATCTCTGAACACATGTTAAATGTAAAAACAAGAGCAAAATTTTGACTCCCTTTCATCCTTTTTCTTGCCTTAAAGAAACTGTTTATTAGTAACAACACAAAACTTTTCATAGCGTATGAGTACAAACCGAAAAACAGTTCAGTATTATTTATAAATAATTTATAGTTAAAAAGTACGACAGTCGTAAATAATCAAAAATTCTAACTACTAACAATGGAAAACACGGACAAATGTACAAGGACACATGTCCTTCAATATTGCCAAAGAGCAAAAGACGCAGATGTAAACAGTGCTTCACTCGTTTGTAGGATGAGTGATTGCAATAATAACTCAAGCTTTAAAATCTCTCTCTTCCTTTTGTGCAAGTGATTTGATATTTGTCCGTGTTTTTCTTGGGATGTGGAAATATAGCCTTAAAAACTTATAAATGCTCTAATAAACCCGCAAAAAAAACATTAAAAAAATGGGCCGAATTTTTTATATAATATAGAGTATATCTGAATTATTAAAATTCAACATCGATTGCCGTAGGTGGAGCGTAATATACAGTAGGTCCTGTTGCTACGATACGGCCTTCCCGCGGCCACGTCTGATTAAGCAAGTTGGTGCGACGTAAAGCGTCTTTTAAATCTACATTCGATGGAATGGCTATAACTTTAGCGCCCGGTCCAGCTATAGTTAAACTGCGGGGATGTGTAAGAGCGTAACCCCCAGGTCCCACAATTGCAGTACCCCCGCTACCTGCTGTAGCTACACCACCTGGGCCGGCTATAGCTACACCTCCTTTGCGGACTTTTAGTTTTTGTATAACAATTCCTGCCTGCTTTAGAGCTTCCTTTTGTACCTCATGCTTTTGGGCATGGTGGTGGTGGGCCAAGAATTTGTTTTCGCTCATTTCATGAGACTCGTCATCGTCGCTCGAATCGCTAGCCGAGCTTCTATCGCAATCGTTCGCATTCTCATCCTCCCACTTGTAGTCGGTGTAATGTAAATCACTCTGTTGTTGTGGGTACTTGTTCAAAGTGCCGCTCACTAAGGGATTTGAAGCCGCTAATGACGTGTATTGCAATTTCTGCGGTATTTTTAAAGGCACCGCTCCTTGTTGCTGTTGCTGTTGCTGTTGTTGTTGTGGTCTTGCCTCAGGTCGGAAAGGAAACTTAAAAATGTGTTGAAATGCAGTCTTTACGGTGTTAGAGCCAGTTTTGTTACCAAACTGTGTCCTGTGCACATTTTGTTGTGCTACTGGCGAGATTGCAGTCGTCACAAACGGAGTTAACGTTGAAACTTTAGTAAGATTATCAATACTATTTAATTGTGTGCTCTCAGGTTTTGAGTCGGTTCGTCTTGACACATTTTGCGTATTATTTGCGTCAATTAAAGCCAGTGTTTGTGTCTTATGAGAGCTTTTCTTCACTTTCTCTTCTCTGCCTGCATTTGCATTTAATTTGTTCTGCTCCGCGATAGCTTTGACATCTTTATCAACTGTCCTCGCTTGTTGTTCCATTAGCAATGCTTGGGGTACCAAAAGTAAGTGATATTTGATTGCGGATTTTGTTTTTATGGGGACGACTGTCTGCTTAATATCATTAGTCTTGTTATAAAAATTCTGAAAATCCCCAACAATTTTATAACCTTTCAATTGATAGTCCTTAGGGCTTATATTTTCTAACAACTGTTGCCGACTACTTTGTTTGTAAAGCTTGACAGGTATGACAAAGTGTGTCTTAGGCGTCTGAAGTGGTTCAGTTTGCTTTAATTCGAGGGTAGGGTAGGGTTTAAAGTAGATAAGAGACGGTCTTTGAGATTGATGGCTGTTCTTTTCAGGGACTCGGGAAACGTCCTTAATGAATTCATTGGATTTTGTGTTTGCAGGAGTTTCTAGAACTTCCCGTTCCGGCGTTTTACTGCTCCGTTGATTGTTTCGATCATATGAAATCTGTGATTTAATTGCTCGTATTGACGGAAAAAATAATGTATCGCCATTTGTCGTTTTAGTTGGAAAATTCTGGACATTGCTAAATAGATATTGTGACGAATCTAAAAGTATGGGCACTTTGGAAGGCTCAGGCTTTTTAACGTAACCCAAAGCTTGATTTATTTTCTCAATTTCATCTAAAATTCGCTTAGTTTCACTAGTATTTAGTGGGATTTTTGTTGTTGCTGTTGCGGTCGCTTTTGTTGTTGCTGTTGTTGCTATCCTCGATGTCGTCAACATACTGTCTAATTCAACCGCCTTTTCCGCAACGAATTCTTCGGGAAATTTAACAAGTTTCTGTTTTTCAATTCTGTAAACGAAATTTTTAATTTTTATTTTCTTTAAGCGTTTGGCTGCAATTAAAATAAGAAAAGTTTAGTCTAAGTACAAAAAATGTCCGAATCCAATGCCTATCGTATAAATGCATGCCATCAGCACTGAATCTTACATTAACATGCATTAACATGCAACACACAGTTACAGTTACACACTACACTGTAATCTTAAATTCAGTTAATATTATTAAAAATTTTATAGTTGGAACAATATCACATTTCACACGCAATTTTGTATTCAATACTTACTCGACCAGAGACTCAGTGTTTTCATCGTTGCTCACAGGTTTCGCCAAGACTATGTATGTAAATTGACTTAGCAGAAGGAACTGAAAAGTGGAAAATGTAGATTTATAATAGGCCCTTGTTCACGAATGTGCATTAGTAGCATGAATTCTTAAGCGACATGTGCTGTAAGAACACTTACTTATACGTAAAACAGAATTTCAATACCCAAACTGTTACTGTACTTAAATTGTGCTTGCTTTGTTTCATTCCTTTTTCATCAACTTTTAACATCGAAGTTATCATTGATATTATCTCTCTCTCTCTCTTCCTCTCTCTCTCTCTCTCTTTCTTCCTCTCTCTCTCTCTCTCTCTCTTTTCCGCTCTCTTTTCCGCTCTCTCTCTCTCTCTTCCTCTCTCAACCTCATGGTTGTAGAAATTTGATGAAAATACCTCAGTTACACTTTATCTGATAAATGAAAATATTTGCAAATCTTAAGTTGTATTGAAATATTTTAGAGAGTCACCCGATTTCAAACAATTTGTAAAAATATATTGACTTATGCGGATATCGTAGGCAGGCATAGCACACCATACAGTTTTCAACACACAACGAGGCTCAATTGCCTCTCTAAGCCTGAAAATTAAATTTGTATTCGTTACTTTCACTCTATTCAACTGTGATCCGCATGTTTTGAAAAAGCGATCAAACCCCATTGTTTTTAGGGTTCAATTTATGACACGGCATTTACTAATTTAAATTTATCGGATACAGCAACGAGATTTTTTTTGCTTAATAAGAAACTCGGTTGTCGTTCTTGAGGATTTTATGGATTGATTGATAAGTAGCACGTTAATATATTATATTATTATACCCATCATCGAAGAATGATAGGTGTATTCAGTTTGTCAAAATGTTTGTAACGTCCCTATTCTTAATCAGCATTAATATCTGAATCGATTTAAGTATGTCCGTCGGTCCATTTATCTCCTTGGCTGGGTGTCCGTCTGTCTAATATCAGTTGTAAACATTCTGTTGGCCGCAAACATAAACCGATTAACTTTTAATTTAGCAGAAGCATTAGAAATGTTTGTACGCAGGTTGATATTGAAAACAAGCTAAATCGCTGGAAGGATGCGCCTGCAGTACTGCGTAAACTAAGGACACCTCTGTCTTTCAAAGGAAATACAAAATTGAAAATATAGCCTTTTTTATATTTTTTCATTAGCGTCGAACCATGTTCTTAATAACTCATCGGCTCAGATTAGTGCGTTCGTTCAAAGAGCTACATCGTTTGACGTATGCAATATGCAATCAATCTTTATAAGAATGACTGTACTTTTTAGGGCAAACTTGAGATTCATGGCTTGAATATATAAAAAGTTGTGCTTGCGAACAAATTCTTGCGAATTAAATCGAAAATGAATTTTATCGGTGAAAATGGTTTCAACGCCAAAAATGGTCATCTTTCTTTGTTGGCATTCAGCTTAAGTTCAATATGCATAGATCAATGTGCGTAAGTCGGAGACAGTGCTTACAGAAAATACTTTAGAACCTAGTGGCAGAGATAAGGAATATCTAAAGAAAGCCGCTATATTCCCGTTACTCCTTTAATTTCTACGCCTTGTCGGCTTATCAACATTACGAAGGGCTTACAGTGATTCGAATTTTACGAAGGAATTGCAAGGATCCATTAAAAGACTCAGTACAAAAGATCATAACTAGCGAAAAATGTCTAAACTTATGTTAGCAGTCTTCTGAGTAACATCAGAGAAATGTGAGATAATACACCGCAGCTCTTTTGTTTGTGGTTTCCGTGACTTAACTGGTTCGCTACGAACCGTCACATGTTTGTGACACAACCGGTTCTTACCACAGTCCGATGATGCATATATGTGACGGTTTAAAAGAACTTTTGTTTACTTATTTCGAATATTCTAGAGACACATGTGTAAAATCTATACCCACTGATGCTACTTCACCACGAAAAAATCATGACCTTTGGTGGATGTAGTAGCGATCGAATTAATAGCTTGGTTTTATAACAAAATTGATATCGGAGTGTTGCGCTGTAGCTATCCCTACAGAATAACAAAATTGATGCAAATGCAACAATTCCTATAATGAGAAGATGCGATGCGATTCTCTTATGACTTATGGCTGAATACCTAAGATGACCTGATGAGTGCCCATGATTTGTTTCTACGGCGAAGATTGTTTTTTTATTTGTGCTCTTTGTCTTACGTTTCCTATTAGCATAGATGCATGAAAGTTTGTTTGCGTGCGTGCGTGTGTCAGTAAATGAAAAGAAGAATTAATTTATAAAATTCAACATTTTACGGTCAGTCGACCTCTTGCAAGCACTTTTTACAAAACACTTTGCGTTCTCGCACGTTACGATCACTGCATGTGATTAGCAACAAATTTTGAATCCATTTAAGCGTGTCCATGTGTCCGTCTGCCTATTTGTCAGCGTGTACATTTGTACGTCTTTGTAATGTCTGTTGTAAGCATTCCCCTGCCAACAAAAACAGAGCTATCGACCTCATATGTAGCGGAAACTTTCAAAGTTCTTGCTTGCAGGTTGGTGTTGAAAATGGGCTAAGTCGGTCGATGGACACGTCCACAGTTTCATGTGAATTGAAACAATCTCCGTTTTCCAAAGCAAAGACGATTGGCATTTTACCCATACTCCCTAAAGATGTCAACGTATGGATACGTAAAAGCGGAAAAATGGGAAAAACTGGTCACGCCTATTCAAGATTTTAGTGTATTAAATTTTCCTTTATTTTTTTGTCAAAACCTTTATAACACCCAGAAATAAATATCAAAAATCCCATAAGGTATATACATTCGAAATGCACCTAAGCACGCCGGTGTGTTTATCTGTCCATTTGTCCGTCTTCACATCTGTTTAATATCTGCGAAAAGCATTCTCCCGTTCGCAAAAACGAAGAATTCGCTTATAAATTTGCAGAAGAATTTGAAAGTGATCCAAATCGGTCAAAGCACACGCCTACAATGCAAAAAATCAGCGAACACTTTTACTTGCCGTGTTTTTTTGCTCGCAATACTATAGTCGTATATAATATTACGATCATAAACTGCAATCGACACACACGATGGAAATTTCCATCAAATTTTTTGTTGCACAAAAACAGAAGAAAATCACCCACAGCTTTGCAATGTTATAGAAAATGAAAATTTAGTTTTTTCTCTTTTTTTCAATTTCCTTCTAGCACAACGGTGGTGGGTATAACAGATTCGCCTGCAGACGACTGGACTGTTGTTGTTTTATTAAGTGTTTTGAACGAAAATACGAAAACTATCCGTTAGAGAAATGCGAAATAGTAACTGGACTATTCAGCTATCAAATAAATTTTTAAGAGCATCACCAATTATATCGTTTTACTTTACCAAAAAATATATGAGTTGGCTTTGCTTGTTAATATTACAAATATGTTGTATACATAGGTCCATATCCAGTGTATAGGCAGGAAGAAGGATAGATAGTCTGATAGATAAAATAATACGTGTATTGACAAACACACGGACATAGTGAACATGGGGGATAGACAGAGAGGGAGGGAGACAGAGAGAAGACGGACAGGCTAAAGCGCTTCAAAGTAATATTCACAATAACATATAGATGGAAGACAGGCGTGCGTTCCGGTGGATGTTACAAATGAGATGAGAAATTTAATGCATTCCAATGATGAATACATACAAAAACATCAGGATTTACAATGGATGAAATGTTTTGTTGACAGCTTCGCATGTTTATCTTCTTCGGTGTGCTTGTTAGTCTGGCTGTCGTTGCGTTGTATAAATGGGATTATGTCTGTTATAAAAGTTTCTTCGAAATGCGGTCAAGTATTTACTTTTGTTATAGGACTTTTTATTCTCGTTATAGCCGTTGTTATTGTTATTGTTTTATTTGTTTTTATTCTTTCAACCCATAAATTACAATAAGAAAGAAGCCAACGGCTTTTGAACGTTTCAAGAACAAGAACTTTTTCTTTTTCTTTTTTGTTGTTGTATGTTTTGTATGTTGTATGTATGTCAAAATAAATTAAAAATCGTCAACGAAAAGGTAAGATAGTTGTACGTGTGCTCAAACTTTCACTTATGCATATAACTTTTGAAGGAATTTAATACAATAATCTAGATCAGCAACATATTTATAAGGCGGACACCATTAGTCGCGGGAATCCCATGTATATTTATACATATATATAATTTCAGCCTTCTGCCTTCATTGTATCCCATGTAGCGTTTCGATAAAATAGGGGATGAAAGTGTTGCTTTCTGATTGAAATATGTGTACGCCGCCGTCGTCCCAAATTCCGGACCAGACAGACTACTTAGGGATCTTTTCATATAAATAAAAGTCATAAGCGAATTTCGGAACACAATACGGCTTATGACCATTTTTTTTAAACTCGAAAATTGAAAACGAGCTAAATGACGTGCCCGGCACTTCTAGCGTTAAATTATGGCTGTAGCAAATGCATGCGTGTGTACGTATGAGTGTGCATTTTTTTCTTTTGAAGTGGGAAAGCATAGAAAACCACTCACTTTATGTAGTACGAAACTTTAACCCGCTAAAAACGAGATCTACTCGTAATCCCTAATCTCGTTCGTCTTGCAATAGCAGAAATATAAATAATACGGGCTCAGCGACTTCTGCAACATTACAGATGCTACACAAAAGGCTAGTTTCGATTTTAAATCGACGTAACTGCGCATGAAAACAACTGAGCAGTTGAGCGATGCTGAAGTTTGGCTTACCGCGCTGCCTGAGGGCCCACGGGTGCATATTTGAGAGAAACCTGATAGGTCCGTCTGTCCTTTACGGACATACTCCACTGCGTCTGCTAATTGTCTGTCAGGCGGCGCTTCGCTAACACTCTAGCTTCGCAGTCCCACAAACGTATGCTCCTTCTTTTGCCTGGAGGGTGATTGCTGCTGTGTTTCCAAAGGCCAAAACCGAATCGTCATCGATAGTGCGAGACGCTGCGATCACTCTCAGGCCGCACAAGCGGTGTACTCCTATTATGCCTCTTCTGTCCGTGCAATACTCACAGTATTATGCCGCACTGACGATCCTTATAGAATTGTAGTTTGAACTAGATCGGCAATTGATCGTCTATGGTTTTGCTTGGAGCCTTTTTTTCGAGCATTTGTCGTACTAATGCCAACACTGCCTTTGATAGCTTCTGAGTGATATACTTAAGATGTGCCCTGAATAGAAATTTATGGTCAGTCATAACGTCTACGTATCGAATCGCGCGTGTGTGTGTGTGTGTTTGTAGAACATTTAGCTAAGAACTTAACCTAGGTTTAATATTTTTGTAATGAAATGATTCTGTTATGTTGTTAAGTTTTTACTTGCGAGGGACCCCAAATGATTTCCAATTTTCTTTATCTATTTATTTGAGAAGATTTAAAAAGTATGCTGTATATACATTATTATATAGGCGTGACATATCAAGTAAAGAGAATATCGAATTGCCCATATCCCATATTGCTACCAATTAACAATAATAAGAGATTGTTCCCAAGCTCACTAAATTCCCTTTATTTTTTTATCCAACATCTAGGGATGGGACTATGGTCATTTCGTTAAGCCACTTGCAGCACTTAGAAGTAAGCTCCCGAAACCCCATCGAGTACATATATTTTTGATCAACTTCGAATACTGAATTGCTTTAAGCATTTTCATCCATTCGTCTATCTATCTATCTGTCTGTCTATTGTAAGCGTTCCTTTGGTCATATAAATGAAGATATCTCAAATTTGACAAAAGCATTAAAAATTCTTGCAGGCGGATCGACGTTGATTGACACGACTGCAGTATAATGTAAACCTTTTTTTTAACGCAAAACAAAAAAAAAAAAATAATAAACTAATAAGCACACAGACTAGCATATAAATCGTCCACCGATACCGCTGAATTGCTTGTACAACAATGCAGTGCTTCGGCGACATCCACCTAACGTTCCAGAGGATTGCAATTTCACTTCTTTCTACTACTATTAAGATAAAAGTTTGAAAGTAGGTATAGGTAAATTTCGGTCACAGCCAAATATAATTTCCTTATTTCTTTCAATTTGTACTTTTTTCAATATGTTTTTTTTTCCCTTATCCTTAACAAAAATTTTTATGGCTACGTGATGCACGTGCAAGAATTTGTGAAAATATCATTAAAAAAAAAATTGTTTTAAAAATTCTTCTACAGTAATTTCCACTAAAATAGTAGACAAAAGAGAGACTTCGTATTGAATGTCAGAGAAGCCTGTTCTGTTAGTCAATTTTATTATAACATATTTATGTGACGTAAAGCGCATTAATGAGTACAATAAATAATAATGAAAATACAAAATTACTAAACGAAAATATTTTAAGCACGTTCCCACTGTTGAGAATTAAATTTGCTATAAGTAAAACTTATTAAACAGATCAAGCAGTATTGTGAAGGGCTTTGGAAGATTTTTTAGGTCCCTTATGGCACACTTTACATATTATTCACTCGCAAAGTATAACCATTGAGCAGTTTTTTGTTTTTTTGTTTTGTGTATTAACCGCTTGTCCGCAAAAATCGTAAATGTGTTCCTTAATTGATTCCATAGGCTAATCCATGGATGCAATCCGCTTGCAAGCATGTTTAAACTCTAACTAGAAAATTGAAAACGCCCCGAAAGCAGTTGAAATTTCCAATTTTTTGTTTTTAATCTTTAATGCATGTGTGTTGAGTTTTTATGCTTACCGTCGGAAGTATATAGAAGGGTTCGAATAACATATAAAGTACATATGCATGCTTTACCAGCCTGAATAGCAGAATTGAATTAATCCTCCCCCCCATTCATGTGTGATGAGTTTTGATTGCTAGGCTAGGAAGTGCATTAAATTTACTGAATATTTGGAATAATATTTGGAATAATGTGCTCTTTTAGCCTGAATAGTAGCCCCCCTCCCTACATCTGGATGCGATCCGATGAAGTCAAAGTTAACATCTATTTGTATTAAATCGTACAATTTTTTTCCTTTAATAAACTCTATATGGGTATAACAAACCCAATGTAAATGGGACGGAGCATGTAAATATGATATTTGTTATGGAAAACCATCGGCAAACTGTTGAAAATGGCATGAAGATGTGATTTTAAACACATACGAGATGCGCCAATATATACGCCGATATACGATACGTATGAAGTCAAAGTATCTTTGCTCGGCTTTCTCTTCCAAGTAACGGCAAAATAGTGCGTAAGCAATGAATCACTTGTCATAGATTTGTTCTTAGTTGAAAGTTGAATGATCTTCGCCAGCGCTTGCTAGGTTGGTGGTAATCTTTCAAGTTTGTTCAAAATGAAATCAAGAAATCGGCGGCCCGTTTTTGCCATCAATTACATGCTCCTCGCAGGAAATATTGATTTTAAGCTCGAAGTAGTTCATTTAAAAACTCAATCAGACTGCGAAATATAAGTTTGCACATATGCTGCACATACGCCTCACAAAGACAACTCTCGTGTTGAATGTATAAACAGAAGATGTACAACGAATTGCCTAGTGATCCTAAGTCAATTGTTATGGTAAACAGTAAATATGCCCGTAAGACTACAAGCCTACAAAGCAAGTTGGTATACCTTGTAGTATATATAGAGAATGTAATAAGTGAATAATTTCAAGCAAACACGCGCGAAAAGAATTTTTTATTTATTTAATTTTTCAATTTCAGAAAATATGTTTCTTCCATACCGACTCACTTGTTTTGTGTGTATTGTCTTAACCATTTATTTATTTATCATACAATTCTTTTACCTTTTAGTTCGTCTTACGCGGTTGGAGTCAAAGTTTCAATATTTATATACTAGTGATGTTCTTTCTACACACCTCTTAAACGTTTAATGAGTCATTGACCTTTTATGAAATCTTTTATTAACCTGTTTATGGTCGAGCAACGGTAAGAAATTCGAGAAATTAGTGTAAAGAAAATAACTGATATCATGTGAATCTACTTGAGACTACTTACTGTGCTACTTACTATCGAGTAAAAACCAATTCAAGACTAAAACAAATACAAGAAGACAATGTTCTCAATAGAACATTGGTTGCTATATTAAAATATAATAGCTTCTGCGTTTATTGGCCGCCCAGTTGAATCACTTTGATGAGCTTTACATTTTTTTACTAAGAGTAGGAGAAAATTCAAATGCGAAGACGACAAAGTCCTAATCTATGAAAATTTCTGTAAAAACTTCTTATGCCTAATAATAATAAATTTGCGATATCTCTTCTTAAAACTATTGCACTAAAAATATAACTTTCTTTCTGAATTTTCTGAGAATGTGTAGGAGGTTGTTCACTTAGCAATACTAAGCATGCCATCCTTGATTTTATATTTCCTTAGCTGGGCAAGAAAAAGAAAGCATGCAATAAAATCTTTTCAATATTACTATAAGGTCCCAAGTCTAGTTGTTTGTCTTGCTTGAACGCTTACGCGATAAGAAGATGAAACTTGATCTATAACCGCATAGCTCTTGGGAATATCTCATATGAAAGTGCAAGTCGAAGAGAGTTGGCCCTCTTGTAACCTTTAACCTTGTCTAGTTGTTTGAACGCTTACGCGATAAGAAGCCTAAACTTCATGAAAAGTGAGAATCGAAGAGACTAGATCTGATCAATGGTATTTATATATATGTTAAAATTTGGAACCTATAGAGGGAGAAGGCGAGGCGTACGTAAAAAACTTTAACTGACGGCTGATTTCAAAGCCATTAAATTGATGGTTGACCCATCAAAACAAGCAAATGTCTCGATTAACAAAATTACATAACAATAATTAACATAAATACTTTACAATTACTGCAAGAAATATTTTAGTAAATGGATTTTTGTCAGTTAACTGATCGAAACGGTTTTTATACACTTTAGCATACAATAGATAACCAATGAGTTTTAAATTTTCGCCTGTTGTGGCAGGAGATAGTCGTCGCGTGTGGAATTATTATGCTAAGAGGATGCATATTGCATAGGTTTCATTGTGACATTAGCTAGTATAGACAAGAATCAGCTAACATATCGGGAGGTGAAGATCAATCACAGAAATAAGTTTGTATTGCCAGTGACGTTTTTCTTCAGTTCCAGGTTTCTTCAGGTTGGTTGGTTGTTAAAAGCTGCACAAACTATGTCGAATACTAACTGAAATCATTCCCTTGAAGTAGAGAATCATAACTTTCGCTTACCCAGCACATTCAATTTTCATACAACGTGTTTAGGCTAAGAACATACATACGCTCAATAGCATTTACTACCCTTCATGTCGAGCAAACAAACAGCTCTACCCTGAGTTTCGATTAGAGGAGATGATAGTCTAAACTAATATCATCTTATATTAGCTAACCTTTAGGGACTCTTTAAAGCTGTAGAAAACGTTTTGTGTGAGATATGCAAGAACAGAGAATGATCATGTTCGATCATGCCACTCACTCAAAAATTTCTTGAAAATTTTTCAGGTCATCTTTTTTCGAAGGGAGAAGAAGAAAGAGGGGAGGTGAGAAGAAGTTATCTAAAAGCTTGCATTGGGCGCCACGTCGGCTTCCCAAGAGGGCGAATTCAGTTCCTTTGCACATTGATGGCTTATGCAAAATCCTATTTATTCCATCCGTCTTTGACGGTCCCATATAACCAACGGTCATATATAATAATAATGGAAATACTGCACAGAAATCTTTATAGACTGATAGTAACATCAAAGACAGGAAAATTTCTTTCAATTGACATAAATTTTTTGTTTTTATATATTACTACACACTTATAAAATTCAGGCTTTAAATTACTATGTTATGTAAACTTTGATAATAACTTTTTCTCAAGAGCTTTCGCGGTTTTTCAAAAACCAAACGAAAAAAATTCTTTAAATTGTCAAACAAACTCGGAAAAGAAATATCAAAGAAAAGTTCTGTCAAGACTTTTTCAGAGCATACTGTTTTTAGTATTTAGATATATGTAAAGTTTTTGAGGTTTAAGAAAAAAAATGTGGAAACCGTCTTAGAAAAATATGTAAATATTTGACCACTACACTTCTTATAGGGGAATTGGAATAGTGTCGCCCTACTCACCGCAAGAAAACTCTCATGGAAATCCCATAAGGTTTACAAATTTCCAATCAACAAAGTTAATTGATTTTGAGATATGTACATTTATCGGGCCGCAAAGTAACTTCTATCGCAACCTTATCTTTTTACCAACGTTAGGTTAAAGGTCAACTAAAACGATACCTGAATCCGCTTAACCATCATTTTATACCGTCTCTGCGTCTATATAATGTTTGTTGTAGACATTCTCCTGGCCGCAAAAATCAAGCTATCGACTTCAAATTTGGCAGAAACACGCCCGCAACATCACGTAGACTGAGCACACCTCTGTTTTTCAAAAGAAATGAAAAATTGGCTTTTCGCTCATTACTCATAAACTAGAGCAAATAAATGTACAAAAATTTGAACGCATATTCTATGGACGACGCTGTAGCACCTATATATTGTATCAAAATTTATCATTTTTTCCAATTCCTCTATAAGGTGCAGAAACAAGACTCAAAAACCCCATAAAGTGTATACATTCTTGGGCAGCTTCAAATTTCTAATGCACCTAAGAATGTCTATCTGTCCATTTGTCCGCCTGCCCAATTGTATAGTATCTCTGATAAACATTTTCCTGTTAGCGAAAATGAAGATATCGCTTACAAATTTGGGAAAGGATTTGGATTTGTCCTGGAAACCTTTGCCAAGAACATTCTTTTGAAAATAGAAATAATCAGCAGCATCCACTCCATATTATAAAGCATGAAAATTTAGTTCTTTCACTTTTTTTGTTTTGTTTAGGATGGGTATAAAAGATTCGATCGAGGACGAATATAATTTTCTTGCTTGCCCTAGATCATCAACGTAAATTTTTGCTTGCAGCGTTCAGTGAACCCTTTTTCTTATGAAAGTGCTTTGATTACATTTGAAAATTAACAAAAGAAGATTAATAATCGGCCCATAGTAAGTGTAGATTATGCATTAGGCAATCAGGCCAGGCTGTCTTCAATGTTTTAAAAATTATATTCAAAATCGATCGTTTATCTTGCAATGAAATATTACACAAATATGTAAATTTGTATACATACCCTATACGATGTACGTATATTCGATAATTGAAAAATGTAAACTTTCCCGTTTGCGTTACTTATTCGAGCACAGATATGTATGTTGATTCAAAAGCAAAGCAATGCATGGCTAATGAGAATGCAATCGATACAACTAATGCTTATTGTACCAAACTAAAATGTAATCTAAACCATTTTACGAAAAACCTCTATTGATATCATTTTGAACAACATGCTGTGCGAAAATGTCAGATAACATGTAGTCACGCACAAGCATTCCTTGCGTAGGCTCTGCTTTAAAGACTCAACTGTAAAATGTCCTGCAGCGCTCATATAACTAAGCAAAGCAAAAACACTCCTAAAGTAGGTGATCTATCTTTCCCTAGGGAGTACCTTCGTTAGGTTAATTTTGCAAAAACACGATTTTTCAAACTACCTATAACCGATCTTCTTCTTCAATTCTCAATAACTAAGCGAAACTAAAAAATTTCCGAAAAACGAATATGTTGTTTTCTTGTACAAAATGTTGCCGTAAAAAATTTATAATTGGCTTGGGCTACATTTTATATACGCACTACCTCAATTAGCTTTTTGCTAAGTGCGTGGGCATATAATCTGGATAATCCCCTTTAAAGCGACTTCAATGCGCGTTGTAACCAAATATTTAATCGATAGGTACAAAGTAACTGACAGAATGCGCAGAAATTCTCTTATTGGAGTTTGATCTATTGGTACTTCAAATTTTAGAGGGATGGACAGACAACTGATTACGACTAAGCCAAATGAGAATCTCATTCTCTCCCATAAACAAAATGCATATTTCTTTTAAAGAGTCGGCGATGCGCATACCGCCGATTGCAAACGGAATGACACAATCGATATCCATGATCCTTTTGCTTGGTTGAGTGGTGAGTACAAATATTATAGAAACATGCCGGCAATGATGTCAACTTTAAAAGCAAACATTTTTCTTTACATCTCTCAAATTCGGCGAATCGTTAACACGAAACAGAAGACTTAAGGTACAAAACTTTGCATAGGGAAAACTTGGGCCTACACACTGTGAAGGCATAAATAAGTGTCATCTTGTTATTAGATTTTCTTTTGTTTTCCATTTGTTAGTTTTCAATCAACACTTACTATTATCGTGTATTTCATTATGACTGTCTTTTTCTTGTTTTGTTTGTGTTTAATTAATTAATTATTTCTTTTCTCTGCAATATATGTATATATATATGTTTTAAATTATCTTTATTTTATTTAATTTTTTTTCTTTTTAAATCTTTTTCAAAAGATATCCTTTGTTTTGTATTAAAACTTTTCTTCGAGTTTTGAACTTAACGATCTTAAGCTCAGTCACTCAATCAATTGATTAATTTACACTGGCCTTGAATATCGTAGAGCGAGACCTTAACATGACAAAGTACTACGGCAAACTGTGTTGTTTATCGTCCTCAGCACTGTTTTATATAAGACTTTGAATTTTCGTTAACAAACAAACGAGCAAACAAACTTTTAAGGCTGCCTGCGTCTTTGAACATACTAAGGAAACGATGTGCACAGAAGAGAGTGTAAGTGCGTGCGTGAGCTTTGTAAATATAAAATACATCAACGCAAAAACGGTTATAAAAAAGAAACAAGAACGAATTATGCTTACGCGTATATGAAATGAAAAGTAGTTTTTTTGTACGAAAAGAATTTTACGCATCACAAAAATAGAAATACAAAAGCAAAAAAAAAGGAAACCAAAGGATTAACTTAATATTTTGCTCATATTAATTTTATACATAATAAGATTAATTTTAATTTTCTTTTATAGAAACAGTGATTTCACCGATGCAAAAGGCATACGGGAAAGACGAATAGAACTCTTTTTTCGCTACCCGTCAACCTTGTTCTCAATAGTTTAATAAAACGAAAAGCTAAATACATTCTGAAGCTTAAGGAAGTAAATCTATTCGAAAGTGTAGGACAGTGCTATAAACATAGCATGCTATGTAAGCGTAAGGGTTTCATTTAGTAACTGCTTTAAAGCGTTTCTCACACGTGCTATTCTATATAATATGTTGTATCTTACATATACATATAAACTAGAATTTAACAATAAATATCTCAAAATAGTGGCGTACATTTTATGTGACACGTGTGACAAGAGGTTCAATGAGTAGCGTATTTGACAAATGAAAGAACTTACCCCCACACACAAGCGCAAGTGGAGTCCTTTAATACCTTGCACTTGTTTCTCTACAGCTTCTTATTGCGAATCCCTCCACTCAATATATCGATCCTATGTCCTACACTTGGTGTGTCCTATATGTTTAAAATCGTATTTTTATAACTTTTTGCAATATTTTGCAGGCACATATTTACATACTTTATCTTTTTCAATATATATCTTTTTTATATCGATAGCTAACGAATTCAGATTGCTATTCGAAAGCTCTACAATTTTAAAGCCTTGACATAAGGTAACGTGGGGCTTTGAAACTAATCAGACAAAAGTGAGAAGAAAAAATTAGCTCTCTCCAAGCGAAGTCTATATGGATTGCAATCGTGTTAGCGACGGAATCATACTATTTGTAAGCGTTTGGTTGATCTCCCAGTAGTAATACTGGGATCAAATTATTTCCGAATTTTTTCCAAATTAATTTGACGTCAACGATAAAACAGATTAGATTTTGTTCTTGTTGTTGCATATGTTGTCTAAACAAGATGTTGGAGACGTAATCAGGTCTAAACCGAAACTGTAAGTTGTAAGAGATCGTCGCTTTCCACTTCCATGCATTCAATATGTTTGATTAATTGATGGGAGTTCAAATAATGAGCGAATATGTTCAAGACGTTCAAGACCATGATCGTACAGACTGATCGACAGAGGTACAAATCAATGAAACATGTATACTTTTTCTAAAGTTTTCAATGCATATTTGAAATGTTACTCAAATGTATAAGAAGTCAAACATACGGTCTCTAGTGTTTGTAATGGAGAGGTATGGCGTTAAAGAGGTGCAGCAAAAGAAGGTAAAAAAAAAATGGAAATTTTTCCTTCGTTTTTGTTTTTTCTTAATATTATATGCCATCTGAAACTTAATAACGGTTCTATACACCACTCTTTACTTCTATACTGCTACGATGAGAAAAGAACTAATTGGTTTCTCATTAAATTATCGCAGGCTTCGTTAATTGATCTATATATACACCTGACCTTCATGTTGAGCATAAATTAAGAGTTTATTGTTCTACAAAAACCAGAAGTTAGGCAGGAACATGTTACAGAAAACAAAAAAGCAAAAAAATTGTGTTCTTTTTCTTTTAACGATTTTCTCATCATCGAGAGGAGAAATACTTAAAAATAAAAAAACAAAAAAAGAACCGTTGACGCCATACATTGAACGTTGGTTACCTATCTTCGAGTTCTCAAATACATACGTCGTTTATTGTGCACCTTTGTTAAAAAGGGCTTCGGGGGAACACATTTTATTTGGTCATGCCCGCCTATCTATACGTCCGCTTATCAATTAGAAGAATGAATTCTTATTATTTTTATCCAGAGCATTAAAATCGAAATGAAAGTCTTTGTACTCACGCGCGTTAGCTTAAGGAAAACACTATCAACTAAATTATTGGCAAAAACACACAAATTGTAAATATTTCTATGGATTTTTCATGCAAATGCCTGTCTATAGCGAATATTCAAATATGTTATAATAGGTAAAAGCTGCTATGTTATGTTACAGCATTTCTTTATCTACAGCAAACCGTACAGCGTACATTTTTCCTTAAAGAACAATTCCATGAAAAAGAGATTTTTTTCTTTCAAAACATAAGAGCATATACTAATTTTTTACCCGATCTGCACTTTGACCAGCCTAAAGTTCTGAATATATCTCATAGCCCAGAATACATTTGTATTATTAGCTATTAGGTATCAAGAAGAAGAAAGTGAGAATTTGGGAGAGACATTATTCACCAAACTTGGAATAATATAAACTAATCGCTGCACACGCATTGCTGTATAAGATAAATGGCATACGATTTTTCTAATAGAAGATCTTGTTTCTGTTGAAATCATGAAAACCTTACATCAAAATTTACATTTTTACCTGTATTTTCCAATACAAGCGCTATTCGAAATTATTAAAATTGCACGACAAATACCACTGGCGCCGAATGCATGCATCGCATTTAATTCCAGTCTAAAAGTTGCCGGCCAACGCTCTTAATTAAGCGGTTTTGTGGCATATATTTTCAAATTTTCCGAACGTCATAACATAACAAATTTAATACAAACTCATTTCCTGTTTGTGTGCCTAAAAAGACAAAAACTCCCATACGTTACTAAAATAAAATCAATTGAGGTAAATAAGAACGTCACATATATAAAAGAGGTTGAAAGCAATCTTAGATGAACCTACCACGGGCCCAAAGATAATGTAAGAAATTGCCCCCTATTTTGTTAATTGAAGGAATCGAATTTCACTAAGCCCATCAGGGCCACTAAACATGCGTTGAACACCTAAATTTCTCTTAAAAAGTTTTGCGGCCAATAAGTGCTGCAATCTCTTAAATCTATATATAAGCGGGTCTTGCTCCTTTTCAACCGTGCTAGTTGACCGCTAACTTCGAACTTAAGAGACATAATTAGCTTTCCATTTTGATCTTATTACTGCACAAGTTTAATCATTAAAAAAAGACCGGCAGACTATTAAATATCTTGTCAACGTTGCAAACGCGATAACAAACCTAATATACTATCTTTTTTTTCTATCAGCAATAATTATAAAATATGTTATAACCATGAACGTAGTTATAAAGATAAGAAGAAATTCTTTATAAATAGTCAAAGAATAAAATTAATTATCTTATGTAGACGGCACGATGACGATAATAGCAATCATTTTTAGGATAGAGAAGAAAATTTTATGCTCTTCTACACACACGATTATTTTTTCCAACGAAGTCTTATTTGAAAAAATTCTTTTACAAACGTAGGTTTGCTAGTAGCAAAGAATGAATAAGCGAACGAATGAGTACAAGTAAAAACCATTCAATACCCTACACCACCCCATAGTTGTTCGTGTAACGATAGTTCAAAATAAGGCGTTATGGGAGAAGTGACCGAAAAAGTGCTCCGATGCGAACTTGCGTTTCAATAGCGTTCGTCCTTGGGTGGGTACACGTGAGTGTACCAAATTTAATCAAGATGTCGCAAAAATTTGCGGCCTATAGGTTGAGACAAGACAAACAATTGGGGTACCGTATAGACGGACAAACGGACAGACAAGCTTAAGTCGATTCAGAAAGTGATTGTAAATTAATCGGCATAACAAAAGTAGGAGTCTATCGCATTTGCTTCTGTTGCTCTGGGTGTTGCATACATCCACACAACCTTAATACGCCCTTATACCTGCCATAAGTGCTATAGGCTATGGAGGTAAAAAAAAGAAATAGTCTTAAATATACAATAACATGAATAAACATTTGTTACTAATAATAAATAAATTTAAAATTTTTCAACTAAAGAAAATCCCTACATTTGTTCTTTTCTTTGAAGTAATTTCAAATAGGTATCTTTCGCTCTATCATGCTAGATAGCTGACAGTGAACTTGTTGCTGTTAAAATTGTGTTGAAATAAACAAAAAAACCGCTGCTCTACATATATGAATAAAGTCGTTCCACTTATTCATGGCACATATATATATATATGTTTATATGCGTGTATGTGTGTGTGTGTGTTTGTGTTTGTGTATGTGTGTATATGTATAGTTAATTAAGAGACGGTAGACTGCGCTGGTAGTGTTGATCTGTTTTTATGTGTGACCATCAAAAGCAGATACGTGCTTAACTTGCTAATAAAGAGGAGAGAAATAGAGAAATGTTCAAAAAATATTATATTTTTTACAAAAACATAACAACAACAAAAACGAAGAAGAGATTTGAAGATTTATTAAATTTTTGGCAAATAAGAAGAATATTTAATAATATATTTTTTTATACATATATGTCGCACATATGTTCGCATCGAAGAGAAGAAAGGAAAGTTTACCAGCGACGGCAAAAGCCACAAATTACAATCGGTTTGCAATGAATTTCATTGCACTTCTTGTTGTCGATGTAGTTAAAGCTCGCGAAGAATTTGATGGAAACTTTTTTCAATCAATACAAATACAGGAAACTGGAACTTGCAATTGTCTATTAATTCAAGATATTTGTTCATCCACAAGTTGATCTTGCAGTATAGGAAATAATATGATTTGAAAAGATGATTTCGATTTACTTAGAAAAAGTGAAAAAGCTTCTAATAAATAAAGAAATCTTTTATAGATAGATCATAACGAAGGTGCTGCAGCTCTTGAAAAATTATGCTTCTTTTTCTTGACATTCCGTGCCGTGCCGATACAGATGAAAATTTTTCACTTGGATCAAAAATTTTCTAAAAATACAATTCAAATGCTAGCCACAGATGAATATCGTGAGATTTTTACAAAGTTTTTCTCTTTAATCGACCAAAAGCTTCAGTTTATCGGAAAAATTCCACGATGCTCGTTGGCGAATCTTATTTTGAATTCAACAAATTTGCAGCGCTAGGATAAGAACGAAAGCATGTTTTTGACGATTTTGATGTAAATTTTCTTTTCTCTGTTTAACCGCAACTACAAAGTCAATGTTCGTGGGTTCAAATCTCAAGTGCGTTAGAATTTTCTTTGGTTGCAGCTATAGTAAGTACTCAGTCGAAACAGGCATAACGCTTATCGATTGGGCACACATCCACTATGCTGCGGCCAGAATCTCCCAAATTTCTTTCGTTTTCCTCTCTTCTTACTGGCCATCACAGTGTTACACGAATATGGGGCATCCCCTTAGTGATTGCTCGTATTAAGATAAAAAAAAAACCTGCATATCTATCGCTTTCGGATATCGCTACCGCCCACATCAAGCGCAAGTGCAATATGTCCCTCTTTACTCTTTTCATAAGTCTATGTCATACTAGCACAGAAGCCTTACGATAAATGAAGCTGGATGTGTACTGCTCGTGATTAAATGCCTAAGTGCAGAGTCTCAAAAAGGCGGGGAATGAGATCTCAATTGGTTGACATAGTTTGTTAAAGCCATACATATCTGACAAGTGAATCAATCCATTTAATGAGTCGAACTACGGTCAGAATCGAAACTTTGAAAATATCTTCAATGTCTTGTTAGTGAGCCTATACTAGGTTTAGCCAGTCGAGCCATGAACAATTGGGAAGCCGTGCAATTGAATTGTGTGTCTATTCTATGTTAGTGTTGCAAACATTTTATCAAAATAATATAACAATTGAACGTGAATGAAGAAAATGAAAATGTCCCCGTGACATATGAAAGTTTATTTTCCATAAAAAAAAAAAAGAAAAATAAAATAATAAATGAAACAATAATCATAGCTAAGAGAAAACGTTCATTTAAATCTTGTAGTTTGTCCGAGTTTTCACAAAATATATTATATATGTATATATATGTATATATATATATATATTAATTTCTACGTTTCAGCAATACTTTCAATTTCAAGGTTTCTATTATTATTTCTCTTGTATTTAAAAAGAAAAAAAAAAAAAGTTTACAACACAATTTTGCAAACGTTGATTGCATGATGATATCCATTCGTATTTGTACCTGACGAATTATCGCGTGTCGGACGCTAGTGACCCAAACTTAAAAATTATAAAATCACTTTGACTCTCTCCTTTAACAATGAGACTCGAAATTAATTCTCCCATTACAAATATTTTACGCAAATAGAGAGTGAAGTTTTCAGGCGATGTCTGGAATTTTAAACGAATTTTTTATATATATATGTATATATATATTTTTTTTTTACATCATAGTGCGCATGTTAGTAATAATATGCAATGCGGTTAAATTGGTGGTAATCTGATTACATTATAGTCGAGCAGTATTTAATATTTTACTGTTACACCCACTACAGGAGTACATTAGATTCAGCAAATATTTCTAAGGCATAGCAAGGCATCTCGTAACGTACCATATAAATATTGGTGAACAATGAAAATCGATTCAGCCAGATAGCGGTCTGTCCATTCGTCTGTTTAAGTCACAATTACAATCTTTGATATTTCCCTGTTGCTTTTATCGACAACCACCAATATATGTTAAAGGTTCCGCCCACAATTTGTAAAGAAAGCCAGAACTAACCTCGTTTTCGTAAATTCTGTCCTCAGCGTTGTAGAGTTTTTGAACATAAGTTAGCCTTAAGTTACGCTATTCATTTTCTTCTTTTGTTTCTTTGTTTTCGTCATAACAACTCTGTGTCGAATTCAAAAATCAGTTAAATCGAACTAAGAATTCAGCTTTAGGTAACGTATACGTATGTAAAAGATTCGTTTGTCAAATTGAAATAAATGAATTGTTTACAAGGGCGCACTCCTTTGCAAATATATGGCGTCTGCTCCTTCTGGTGTTAGGTACATTAGTTTAAACTAATTGCTTTTTATTGCAATCCGTATTGTTTATTGATGCGCTAATACACTTAAACTCGTACAGCCAGTGTAGCTAGTATTGTTATTACTGTTACTATTGCTATTGTCTCTGTTATTATTATTAAACTTAGAAAGGGGTAAAAATTCCAATTTTTCTCCACTTAAGTTTATGCGGATGTTTACATGCAAGATATTTTACACTTCTTATCAGTGAATCAGTGAAAAATAGCAATTTTGTTATATTAACTGAATATGGAAAGTTTGGATGGGATAGGTTCCTCTTTCAGGTAAAAGGTTATAATTTCCGATCATTTTTTATGATCGAAGAGAGAGAAGTTTATTGGAATTCAATTGAATGAAGATTGACGAAGAAAGACTACATATTTCTTTGTTCGAAATGTACAGAAATAATTTTTTAATGATTTCATTAAGCAAATTGATAAAAATATATATTTATTTTATTTAGCTCATAAGCGATCGATCATTTGTTTGTTTATAAAAATATTTCCCTTTTAAAAATTTGCTTAAAAAATTTCAAAAAAAATACATTGGAAATAAAAAGACTATGACCATCATGTATATAAAATAATGTGAATCCGTATGTCCATATGAAATATAAAGTATGATTAAGCGATTAGATTCTACCGAATTATTGCAAACGAACTCTTGGAAAATTTGTCTATTAACAATCGATCGAGCAATACATAATATATTCATTCATTTTCCAAATTTTATCTCAAGTTTTTTGCTTAAGTCTTTTGAAATTTTTTCTTTTCATTAAACAAATTATTTATTAATCGCGTTGCCTTTTTAAAAATTTCGTTAAAAAAGTGTAGATAAATTTTAAAATTTTATATAAAATTTTTTAAACATCGTTATTATATATATCGTTATATATATATATATATATATATATATATATATATATGAATTTAAATAAAATTATGTCTTAATGCAGAAATGAATAGAAATCTTAAAAAAAAAAAATTTATGAAAATTACCAACGAGTATAGCGTTGAAATTTTCGCAATGATCTTTTGACCGAAGCATCTGAAGTGGCAACTGGTTGAGTTTCGGCGACTGAATGCTGTTTACTATCGTCACTGTAACTGCCAATAAATTGAGCAAATCTTTTACGTTTTGTTGTTGCATATTGATCTGAGGCTTTTAGTAAATTGCCACCCAAAACGACAAAACCAATATTATCGCCTGCTTTGTAGGACAGATCATGATAGCCAGCATCATCATGATAAGAATATGAGCCGACAACATTACCTAAATTATCGGACGATTCGGAATGTGAAGATTGCTCTCCCCGATAAGTAAAGCTGTATGGACGTTTATATTGCAAATCCGGCTCAGACTCAGACTCGGATTCTGTTACTGCTTGGCTTAGCGGCAAATTATTTAATTCTGTTACCTCGCCTAGTGTTAAAGGCTGCTGATAATGATGATTTGATGAGCTGGGAGTCGATATAGCCGTTGATGATTCACTAGAATATGGCAAACTTTCGACATCTGTATTGTGTGGTGGGGGCGTTGGCCGTCGCATGTTTGCAAAATGTAAAGGATATTCTGCATTTGTTGCTTTTAAATTAATAACTTGTTTTTGGTATAATTTCGCTAATGGTATTATCTCTGGCTGAAACCCTTGTACACCAGCACGATATTTTACCATAAACGGTACGCCTTCGTTGTAATACATATAATAACCTTTCACCTCATTTGTGGCGTCGGCGCTTTGGCCACTTTCCATGCCGCTTGTAGTTCGATAAGCATAACGATAATCACCATTTGGTGACATATAAAAATACGAATTTGCCTTCGACAACTCTTTACCAACAACTTCGGCTATACATACATTCGTTATAATTTGTACAAAATAAGTTATTAAAATCCAATAGAAATTCATTTTGCTTGCGCGTTCTTAAACACTTGTTACATCTTCCACGCGTTCAACTTAAAGACTATGATGTAACCTGGAACTGCATTTCAAATTTATATGTGAACGAATTTTCAAAAATCTTTATACATTTTAACCACAATTTGTTAAGGTTTAGTGGGTTTTGGTTTTCTCTTATTGTCTACTTCGTATATATAAACTGCGTGTGAACTGCTTTAGATCTCTTTCAGCGCATATCGATGTAAATTTGTATCAATACCAGTCACCTGAGGTTATTTGAAATCATCATTAATGTGTAATCGAAGACAAATGGAAAACGTGGTAGGAAAAAAATATGCGACAAACAGATTTTGTAAGAACATTTGAAATGTGTGTGAGTGTGTGTATGTGTGTGTACGTGTGTTATTGAAAGGTTGAGAAATAGCTTTGAAAAAAAAAAAAAAAAAGGCTGATTATAATTACAGTAAAATAATAATAACAAATCTAAAAAGAAATTTTCTCATATCTATCGTTTGCTTGCACATTTATATACACACATATATAATATATTCGACGTCAATTAAATCTAATATTTAAAAGCCCACTACTAAACGACATATTAATGTCATCCATAGGAACGCATAGAAAACCTAATACATATAGTGGCAAGAATTGCCGACATATGTTTCGTGTGAAACGCGGTCAATACTAATCGCTTGACCTCGTTCACAATATGTGCAATTCGCGTCGTGCAATTAGCGGGAGTGTTCCCTTTGTATAGACCCTTCTAGGAAACGCTTAAAGTTTATTCTCTCCGTAGTTCGTTCATACATTTGCTATCTAGACAACAGCGATGACTTGTCAGTGCGATGCCAAGTCTTCAAGGGTTTTTAACCCATAGCGGAACATTTTTTTGGCAATTTACGATTTCTTTATAAGAAATGTTTGTATATAGAAACTAACAGATGTAGATAAAAGTTCACGGTATTCTCTGGATGGACAATTTTTTGCTATTTTCTTAATAAAATCATTTTGCCATCACTATGGGATTTTTAGAATTTCCTGGTAACAAACTGACTCTCAACGGACTGTCATAAGTTCCTCTTTAGAAATCAGCTTTACTTTCCGTTGCACGCACAAATGTGACACTGCTTTGTTTTTTTCTTTCTAATTGTTCTTGTTGAACTGTCGTTTCTGTACCGTGCTGAGGTATAATTTGACAGGGGCAATTTTTCTAAAAGCTACGCAACTCGAAAACTATTCATTTAGAAAAACGTTACTAATTTTTTCCTTTGACCAAATACACTGAAACGAATTTAAATATCGCTAATAAAAACAACTCTTGTACTTAAGCTAACGTCTATATTCTGAGCAATGCGACTGAGACGTCACAAGTTGCAAGGCACTTTCGTACCCTACACCGCATGTGGTAAAGTGTATATAAAATTTGTGCAGACATATGTAACACTCAGGAAGAGTTGAAATGGACTCATCGTTTATTAAGCGGATCGATTCAGAATTACTTTTTTAATCGAGCTGAACCTATCTGTCCGTGTGATGTCTGCCCATATATTCTTGTATTCACTCTGCAAGTCGCACTTTTCGAGATATTCTGATGAAAATATAATGCAATTTTCAGAATCCCACAGAAAATTGATGTAAAAACTTTGCAATAGATGGGACAATTCTTTGAACCCGCTGCCGTATAACCCTTTCTATGGGAACTGAGTCTTTCTATCGCAAAAAGGCATAATTTTTAATTTTGTAGGTAAAAATTCGATCACAATAATAATTTAACATGAAAACGAACCCTTTCGAGTTTGGATAATGTAGGTCTACCTTTTTAGACCCCACTCCATATGAGGATTCCAGGGAAAAACAATTTGATCTAAATCATTTTCAATAACGTTTTGACCAAAAGAAGTCAATGCAGTAAATTTGGCTGTAGATTTAACATAAAAATAGTTTGCATAGATATCAAACAGTCATACGGACAGACAAAATCAGTTCAAAGTCATTATCTGAAGCGCTAGCTATAGTTCAAAGTGAGTTTAACATAAGTTCTCATTGGGGTTACATTCATTTGCACAAACTTAACGCCTTTGCAGATTTAATCCCGATCAAAAAGCATTATCGGATTTCTAAAAAATAAACAATTTGTTAAATAACTTGAAAATGTTACTCAGGTCTCTTATGGTAACCCGTGAGTAATGCTTTATCGTTTCTTTACACTATCAATGCTGGACACTTAAAGGTTTTACCACCATAGGTAGGCATAGGTAGGCTTTTTATTACTACATAGATAGTCATTCAACATATTTCTTTTCTAATCGCGGTACAAATATTATAAGCGGAAAATCTCCTTGACAATGAACTTGTAATTGAAACTCTTCTGCGTCTTCATGCAGGATTATCAAACGCTCTTCATTAGATACGGATAAATAGCAAATGTGCTGGGGTCGGTTTACAGTTTTCATTCATTATCGGGCCTATGGTACGATATGGAAGACGTGTTGATTGTACTCGATTGCGTCCGTTCAACGAGGTGGGCTTTTCGTCCTTTTACAATTACAACAGATTCGTTACGACATTATTGATGTATGTATAGCAAAATAAAAAATTGAAAACGAGATCGGTGTGAGAATTGAAATGTAAAAAAATCGATAGCTATTTCACTATCGAACTAAAGTATGACATTTTAGATTCGATATCGGGGACACACTCATACTCGATCGAATACCATTAACGCAAAATGCAAACTCCATATTGAGTTTGCTCGATACCGAGAACCCCCAGCTGACCCCAGTCCTTTTGCGCAATGGTGGAAAATCTTTCCTTTTTTTTTATAAAGCATATATATATTCTTTTCAAATCAAACAACATTCGACTTAAACACTTTTAATTAAAAAAAATCGTGTTTCCTTAATAGTAATTTCAATATTAAAACTGCGTGCAGAAGCCTCCATCTTCTTTTCTGTTGGTAAATACTGGTTTGTAGTAAATTTCCTTACAACTATAGTTATGTTTGAGATTCGCTTAAGTAAAGAATGTGTAGCGCACAACTAACTTCTACGATAAGAGGATAAGGCTTCGTCTCCGTCTTCCAGTGAAGCGTTCATATCAGCTATTTCATCTTGACGCAAAGCTTCCGAAGGTGATGGCACACGACGACCACCTAACGGTATAATATCAATGTTTTGTACATGCGCTCGGACGCTCTGACCCGGCGGCAAACCAATGTACCATTTGCCAATATTTTTAATCACGGTCGAATCACGATGTCTTTCAACCCAATCGCGTTCACGATCCAATTCAAGTATTTTGCGATTAGCCGTAATTAACGGAGGCAAGGAACCACCTACATCGTCGTCGTTGAGATTGTAGTTATCAACAGAGAAAGTAGAACTGCTTGAAGGAGAGGACGAACTTGCTGAATCTGAAGGACGTTGATAACTATAACCACTACCCCTACTAGAGCTACTTGAGCCGACACGATTTCTATTTTGCGTATTTTGCGTATGTTGTTCGATGCTGACGGAATTACGATTGCTGGTTATCCGTGGACCAGTAATTTTATTAGATTCTCGTTCGCTCATAGCTTCACGATCAGTGCTACTACCTCCGCGGTATTTGCTATCACCTCGCTGACGATTCGCAGTACCTATACGATCAGTTTTTTGTCTATTATTACTTTGAGTACCTCTGCTGTTTGTGCTCGATGTGTCCTCGTGATGATCTTGGCTGTCTTGTTTATTGGTCCTATCTTTCGAGTCAATTGCATTAGGATCTGAAGTTTTCAAATAATCACCTTCTGTTTCCTCGTCCCTAGTGCTCGCAACACCTGATCGACTCGAACCGCTAGAACTCCCTCCTTTTCTTGAGGGACTGCTTGTTTCACTGTCGCTTGAGCCCGTACGTGAGCTTGAACCTCCCAATCTTAAGCCGCCTCCCGCGCCACGACCAAAATCATTAGCCAATCTAAAGTCTGTATCACTCAAACGAAAATCCGATACAGAAGGATTTATATGAGTACCTGGACCTACTCTATTCTGCACCACGCGATAACCGATACCAGCACCCGCTATATATTCAACAGTTCTTTGCACGCCCTTATCGTCTAGAAAAGAATACGTGCCACGCACTAAACCATCTGATGCCCGACTCTCGGCACGTCGATGATCGGGACCGGCTGCTATAAGCTTATAAGCTCCATCTGGACCACGTTGCACAGTCATCTTACCACGTGTCTTAGGATGAGCTTTATATAATGGTAGAGTGTAACCTACCCGTGCTGGATTGTCAGGTATCGCATTCGACACTTCGAAACCAGTACCAGCGCCCGCTGCATACCGCACGCTATGCCGTTCTCCTACGTCATCCAAGTACGAATACAGACCTAGTAAGCCAAAACAAGATAATAGACTTCGAAGCGATTTCGTCTTTGACAAACGTTTTGAACGAATAAGTCCGTACCTCTAACACGACCTGTAGAGTCACTATCTTCTGAGCGGGAATGATCTGCGGTACGAAAACTAAAACTATAGGATGGATCATCATAAGGATCAGCTAAGGGATCATCCGGCGTGCCTCTGGGGCTAATCGGATACTGAGCCAAATCGGTTTTACGATGAATTTTCGGACCGTTTGCACGAAATCTGGTAAAATATAGTGAAATAAATAAAAGAAATTAAAAGTGATTACCGAACTATAATATTAAACTTTCTCTACATAAATATTGCATACATTAGAATAAAATATTTACAAAGTCTTATATTTACGCTTCAGAAACCGTTAGCAGGAAAATTCATAACAAAGATATATAAAGAAAAAAAATTCTTAACTTTTGCTTGCAAGAAAACAATGGTTGTGGTATGTAAGTAGGTGATAACTAATACAACGGATATACAGAACATTGGGTTAACTCGGGTTGAAGTCGAAGCGGACAAACAAAGCAAAACGCAGCGCTAATTTAGTTGCCCTCTTGTTTCATTGCACAGATTATGCAACGGTTTACACATTTTAATAAGAATTTGTTTATTTCGTTTTTCTCGTTAACTTTTCAAGCATTTTTTCTTAATAAGCCAAAATACCGAAAAATTAATACCGGACATTGCATGAAGAAGAAGAAGAAGAAAAAAAAAGCAAAACAAAAACGGAGGAAAACAGAGCATTTCATATAAACAATAGAAATTTGTGTTTGTTTTTGCTTGAAATTGAACTTTATAAAAACAACAACAATAATACAAAGGCAAAGATACAAATTGTTTAACTAACTGCTCTACATGCATGCAAATAGAAGAAGACTACAAATAATCCATAAAACGGTAGCATCTTGATAAGCGTGTTAGAATCGTTTGATTTATGCTTCAATAAGTCGGCAGGCAGCCGATATTAGATGCATACATGTGTGTGTATATGGGTGTGTGTGTGGTTTTTTTTTTGCCTTTTTTACTATGCAAAGTTTCGCGATAAACATCTTTTTAAAATCTGGTTTGTGTTTTGTGTGATTGGCATTTGGGGATTTTTATAACAACTCACCCACGTGGTCCCGCTGTATAGACAGTCTCTTCAATTTGTCCAGTAGCCGGATTACGTGAACCATAACGGCCTCGTACTGTGTTGTCTGGAGAAGCACTTGCGCTATGATAGAAGCCGCCAATGTCATCATTTGTATGTCTGACCACATTAAGTGTTCGAGTTTTGTATTTATATATATATATATATATATATATATTTATATATATATATATATTTGTGCATACATATTTATTCACATGTAAATAACCAAAAGAGAAAGAAAAAACGCAAATACTATGAAATATAAGTTGCACTGGGAGGCAAACAACTGTACAGCAAGCTTGCATAAATAATTACAACTCGTACACATGCACAGAAAATATAAATCATTTAGCTGAGCATGAATACTTTCATGACCACAATTTTCCCTTCTCGCAAGCATCGCCCTCAAAGAGCAACTGTAACTTTAGAGCCGAATGTCTAGAATTTCTGGAATGAATCCCTTATCGGCCTTCATTAGCTAAGCTCATCACATTACCTTAGCTTAAAATTTAATTTTCATAAATTCATGCATTAGCAGTAAACGTTACAAACGTCCATATCAAAAGACTGCTTGCTACTTAAGGGCTAGAGAGAATCAATCGAACATGACCGAACATATTTATAAAAACTTCAGTCGTTCTCTTGATAAATACGAAATCCAAGGATCCTCGTTGTGGATGTTATTTATAATTCTCAAGCTTATTTACTTACTTCTAACCATTTAGGCCTACCGTGTGGCTAAATAGTCTCAGGGGTCTCATACCCCACTATTTGTATCTTCCCACTTCCTTCTGACCATCGCCATCGTTGACGTGTAAAGCATATCCCATGATTGATCGCTTAAAAAAAAAAAAAAACTATTTTTGACAAGAGGGGTTTTGATCTCTTGTTGGACGCATTCATGAGTTAAGAAATTGCAATGAAAATGTGGTATATTTACGATTTTTTAACTAAGCCAAGATGGACGAAGAACGCTAAATAAAATCAGGACTTTATGTTTATCTTTGGTATACTTTGTATATGTGAACAGAGGCCACACATAAGCCTCATGTCCATTCCATTCCATATATTTTTTAGAAGTCAAGTCATGTCAAGTCACGCGACGATGAAACGACTAAGTGCTTGCGAAGCTGGCCGACAACTATCGTTGTTCGATTAAGCAAAATGCAATAAAAGCGCATTTGCGAACATAATTAGGGGACGGATGACCGTGCAGCAGTGTACGCGTATCGCAAAAATTTAACTTTTCGCAAGGATAACATTCTTAAGCTGGCTTCTAACCGAAAGGGACTTCTAAGTGCTTCGTTCCGAAGAACTAAAAACTAATATTCTTAAGTCTTGACAATTATAATATACCGTAAGACAAGAAGAAGATGAAAAAAGAAGAGCATAATTATTAGAAGAGTAATTAGTAAATGCACTCGAAAAAGACTAAGAACGCATTAAACTTAACTTCAATTCTCCTTTTATTTATAATATTGAGAAATTGAGAAGTACATATACAAGAAAGAATGAAAGAAAGAAGAAAACGTATAAAGGTACATACATGTCTGTCCCGCAAAATCTCTCGTCTATTGTTTGAAGACCAACGGTCGTAGAAGTCGAGATTGAAAACTGAAATTTGGCAAAGATTCGCCGTCGAAAGGTCTATGATCCGATGATAACTAAAAAACCAATGGGAAAAGAATGCATTTGGCTTACAAACTCCGTGAAACTCCGAAGCTATGTTACGTAGCAGATATTAACTCTAAAAAACGTTCGGATTGGCTGATTAAAACGCACATAATAAAGGAAGTGTTTTGCAATTTTTATATATACATATATTGCGTTGAGATGGTGGGCAATAAATGTTTGTCCCAAAACCAAATGCGAAATATCTTTATTCGCTTTTAAATCAATCAATTTTCAGAAGAACTCAACTTGCTATGGCGGCATAAGTGCAATACAAACGCTTAAGCAATAACACAATGGAAAATTATTACAAGGAGCAGGTGCATAGGTCTCTAATTAATAATTTTGGACTCTACAAAAAAGAAACTTGAAAAATTTCCCATAAGCAAAAATAACAAATTAATTTTGTTGCGGTAAATGTAATAAATTATTTCAGAGAAAACTAGAAGACTTCCTACTAAGCTCGTATTCTCGGGATTCATCTCGGTATGTAAAATTAATCACAAGTCCAGTGTCAAATCTAAGCAAACACTTTGCATTTTCGAAAGACGATAATTAAAAAAAAAAAAAAAAAAAAGTTACAGTTAAAAACAACTCATCCTTTCGAAGTTGTTCGCTATATTACTATTACAGGTCTAAGTGAAGAAAGTAATAGCATCGACATATTTTGCATTATTGCGAAATTCTCATCTTATTTATCCATGTTTGTGAGCATGTTCAAAAGTTCACACTTCAATCGGCAATTGATCGCTTCAACACTTCAGTTCACATAAATCGAGATGAAAATCTGAAAACAAAACAAATAACCAGTTTGCATACAAACGCGACCATTCCTTCCACCGACCATAACACACAATCATATCAAAATTATATCGAAAAAGAAAGGATAAACAGATATATGAAACTTTTATTCATCTATGACTTGATGACGTATAACAAGTACCGATACGCGATTTGATATAAATTCTTATTAAATTTATATATTTCGATCATCCCAAGCCTGACAATTGTCGTAGCAGGTGTATTGACATCCTGGAAGTTTACGGAAAGAAAAAAGAAAGAGTCTGTCATGATATCCATGGACATCCATGATAAGGCTCAAAACGATTATGTTTGTCATTCCGAGATAGCGCATTCGGCAACATCCTGTACAGATTTTTAATGAAGATAGATTTCTGAGTCACGGTCGGAGCGAAGTCGTTCATTCGTCTCGCGGTCGCTTTTAACGCCGCGGCATACACTTAGTTATAAGCCGTAGATAAGAATTGAAAAGAAAAGTATTTTGCTCCCCGAAAATAAACTATAACTTACAACCTAAAGCATGTGTTGTTAAATGTGTGGTTACAAAGACAAAAATCATGATAAATTAGCTGCAATCGCTCAGCCGACGGTCGAACTGAGTTAATGTTTTCAATAGCAAATCAATTGATAAAATATTTCACTTTTTTCGTCATCAGAAGAGTAGCCCAGCGTCAGCCCTAAAGGGAGCATGTCTTTCTTACGTGGTTAGCTTTGTTGCCCTTTCGTTTTTTTAACATTTTTTGTTGTTCTTTTAATTGAATAATAATACGTGTAAACTAAATTAATAACAATTTACCGAAAGCGATATGAACCATCATCGTTAATGGTATTGTAATCAATATCACTAAGCACTCCCGCGTAGAAGCTGCACATAATTAATAAATTTGGTAAATATCGTAAAGATAACATAACTCTTTTTTTTTTTTTTTATTTTTTAAATCCTTCGCTTTTTTTTGTAATAGTGATGTTACAAATAATATTTTTTTTTTTTTTGTTTTTTTGCTGCATATATTTTAGATCCATTTAAAAATCATCAAGAAAAAAAAAAAAATAAATAAATAAAAATTAATTAATAAGTTTATAAATTTTTCATTATATAATAATTATAAACTTTAATATATATATATATATATATATATATATATATATATATATATATATATATATATATATATATGTATGTGTATATATATATGTGTATATATATATATGTGTATGCAAATATTTTAATAAAAGAACCGTAAAGTTTAAGAAGAACAAACCGACTGACTGCTTTCTAATACGGTGGCCACCTATTTAAATAAGATTCTCAGTTATGTGAAAATAAAATGCACAAAAAATAACATTAGAAACTCTAAACAAACAGTAATAGACTGTGGTTCCATTGGTGTGTATTTCACTTGTGTTTCACCTGACCACCCACCACCAACACTACAACAAAAGCATCTCAGCGAAAGAAAATTCACAATTCACTCATTAACGTTAGTTACCTGTACCGTAGTTACCGTAGCTCTGAATGTTTTGCGTTTTATATTCTTTTTTGCATTTTGTTTCTTTTTGTTATTGTTTTTTTTTTCGTGTTTGTTTTTGTTTTTATTTGTATTTTTATTTTTATTTTTATTTTTTTCAATCTAATAGCAATTGTTAAGCATAGGCACACAAGTACATACCCGTTAAATATGCAATCTGTTGTGGTGTTTATGGTGGCATCTTTCAACTGCGCAGTGTGGTGTGCTATGTGTATTCGCAAATTTTCCACCTTGTTTTGTGTCTTGTTCTGTGCCATAAAATTTATGCTATGATACACTGCTAACCAATACAAACACAAACGCAACCAAGCGTTGCACATTTAAAGCATTTGCTTTACAAAACACATATAACACAACGATTCGCGACAAGAGAATTTATTCTAACACTGGACACGCAAATTCAATCTATTCTGCGGTGATTGCTATGTGCAGACGTATACGTTTGGCTTCGTATGCGTTTAAGTGTCAGTTCGTGTATTATTTGCTTCCAATACACAAAAAGTGTTAGGATTTGTTCAACAGTTTTTCTAAGGTGAGATGTTTCCTTTTTGTGTTTTTTACTTCTTTTCTGTTTGTTTTCTTTTTTCTGTTTTTTTGGTCTGCGGTTACATGTTTTAACATGTTTTTAAGCAGGAATTCTAGTGGTTTTCATGTACGCATTTTAAGAAGCGATCAAAAGACTTAGACAAATAGAATCATGCTTTCTACTATTAAAGTTTTATCAAATCGTCCTCTAAACGATCATTGTTCTGTATATTGAAAAGCGTTCCCGCCGGATCTCTCTTTAGAAATGGGCGCACATCAGCGCACATCGTAACCGCAAGACAAAGTTTTCGTCTGTACAACAGAAAAAACAAAAACAATAAGAATACTATCGTCGGGCAAGACCGCCTTTTAGATACCCTACACCGCCTCTCCCAATGCAATCATTTCTTTTTTTTTTTTTGTAATGATAATACGCCAAAGATTATACATTAGACTACAAATCTTTGCCCTCATATTGGAGGATGCTCACAACGTCCGCTAACGTGATCCAAATTTAGCAAACTTAATTCATTTGCCAGCGATTTTATTATTTTTGTGTTACACTCACACACCTGCTTACAAAATCTACAAATTAGACTTGATTATGACAGCCCCTAGATATGGTCGAATCTAAAAAATAGTCCTACGTTATGCAAATCTTGGGCCAGTTTTCATCATAAAATATTAAAAGTGAGACCGTTTTGGCATAAAAGACTTTAATATTTCATGACAATCCTTGCGTGCGATGATGTTCAAAAAAATTGATCTACTTGATCCGAATTTGATGCAGATAAATTTTATCTCCAATTACTCTTACGAATCACTTTTCATCATAAAATATCAAAATTTAGACATCTATGCCGTATGCAGGGCCTTTACATGGGGCCAAAACTTGATAAGATTCGATCCCTTTGGCGTATAAAGGTCTGCTTTTCAGTCCAATCCTTAGATAGGGTGGGATCCACTACGTGGGCTAAATCTACCTCATCCAAACTCGACTCCAAGTTAATTCTTTTGTCAAATTATTGTTATGAACGAATTTGTACCAACAAATATTCTATAGAAAGAATTATAGAGTAGAGAGTTAAAACCCTATTTAGCATGCCGAAATACTGTTACCCAGCGACTTTTGCCGCGCAATTCTGGACATTCTGGAAATAGTATTTTTTCATTCAACACAAGAAATAAGTCGTGCGACATAACCTCAAAACAAACTACTGAAAATTGGACATACATACACATTAACATTTATATTTATTTATTATATTTTGGCTTTCAAGGTAAGAGGCGAAGAAGCGCTCACGAATTTATCGAAGAGCTGAAAAAGCTCAAGCGCATATCAGAAGTGCTTCGGGAATTGAAAGGGGGAATACTTGAAAGAGGGCCAAATATATTTGGATGAATAAATAAATATTTTTCGAGAAAATAAAAATTCGCTTCCTCGAAAAAAAGGAAAAAATTGAAATTAAATTTTTAGATTTCAATTTCACAATAATTGCATCAACACCTGCTTATTAGAAGGAGGAGCGTCCACAATTAGCATCGGAAAAAAGGTTGATCGTTAATTTCTAAAAAGTGCGAACCATTCGCGTGAACTTAGATTATTACGTTGTAACGACGTCTTGCCGAACATTTGAGCGTCCATAGAAATACTACTAAGAGACGGGCGAGTCTATGAATTGAGTTAAATATGGGCACAATTGTGCATAAAGTTTGATTAATTAATTAAGTGAATAGTATTAGTATAAAGAAGAAGCAGAGAGGCATTACTGATCTAAAATCTTATCTACTTATCATACTTGCTATTGTGTCCTCTATTAATGTACTTCCCGACGTCTTGCAAACGTCTGATAACTTGGTTAGTTTACTTTGGTAATGCGATGGTGGTGGTGATGGTGGTGGTGTAAAAACGATGTTTACAGCTCACTTTGCAGGTGAATTAATTTTTAATCATCTCTTACACATAAACGAAATGTTTGAGTGTTTCTTTGTTTGTTGATTTCTTGCTTATTCCTCAACAGAAGCCCAAACTGCGGATATGTGCTGTGATTGTTTTATTAAAAGTACAAAACTGTTACTAAATTATGCAAATCATACGATAAAGGTCTTAATAATTGCATATAATTGCACTTAAACTTCAAAACAACACCTCTAAGAAGATATACATATATATATATATATATATATATGTATATATATATATACGAGAAATATTTATAAATATTTTATTATCTACTTTTATAGAATGGTATTCGTTTCATAATACACAGACAGACGGACATGTTAATTACAATTTTTGTTTGTTTTCAAGATTCACTGACCTAGACTTGCGGCTAAAATTAAACCATATCCAAGAATAGAGTCTAAATGACTTTGTGAGAAGAAGGAGAACAGTAATAATAATCATAATTGGAAAAAATTTTTATTTGTTCTTCTATCTGTTACGGCAGGAAAACTGTGGTTGCCGGCAAAAAAAAAAGTTTGTGCAATTTTGACTTACGACTTGATGGTTTTGCTAAATAATTAACCACAAAATATTTTGTGAATCCTCCGTCCATATGGCGTTAAATATGCTAAAGTAGAATGTTAAGAAGCATATTTCGAAAACTATGAATAGTAATAGTGCCTCTATAATCATAGCCCATATATATCTCTGCCGAACTTCTCTCTTAAACTCTTCCTTTCCATAGGCGTCAGTTTAGGTTCAATAATTGGATTCCGTTCGTTGGCCTTGGCATCAAAAACGTGGTAATTAAAAGTCTATCGCTTATCAAGTTTGTCTAAAAAAAAAATTGTTTTCATGTTGTAATACGCAGACGGTTATATGTTACGTTCATCACATAGATGTTCATATGTTATGTCTATTAATGATATGCAGTGTAGGCGAGCATTGTTACTATATTCAAGCACTTATTTAAAAAACCCTTCACTTTGCTCCTACGAAATTATCGAAAGTATTCGAATATTCAAAATGCATACGCAACATCATTATTACGTTCTCTTGATCAAAATACAATGAAAGGTTTTGTAAATTTAAATAAGCACGAAAATTAAATTCGGTCAGGAGCGAATCTTTTGTACCCATCAGCAACGACAAAATTCGCGCAGTTGATTTCTTGTACTTTCAAAATAAAAGTTTTTGTCGTAGAGGCGTGTGGGCATTATAGGCAGGTCCTTTGAACAGTTTAGGTCAATTAAAAATTCTATTGCATACTTGCAGGCGATATCTTCGTTTTCGCTAACGGGAGAACGTTTACCACAAATACTACAAAGTTGCGCAAACAGACAGATGGACAGATGAACAGGCGGACATGATTAGGCGCATTCAAGAGTTGAAACTGGCCAAGCATTCATACACTTTAAAGGGTTTCCGGAGCTTGTTTCTGCGCGTTATAAAGGTGTTGAAAAAATAACTAAATTTTGATACATTATAATATAGGGTAGACGCGATCAGTTGTTTCCATTTTTGTGCACATATGCTGCAGCATCGTCCATAGAATATGCCTTCAAATTCTTGTACATTTATTCCCTTTAGTTTACGAGTAATGAGCAAAAAGTCAAATTTTTTACTCCTTTTGAAAAACAGAGGTATTCTTAGTTTACGTGGTGCTCCAGGCGTGTCATTCGAGCGATTTGGCTCATTTTCAATATTAACCTGAATGCAAGAACTTGCAATGTTACTGCCAAATTTGAAGTCGATAGCTTAATTTGTGTGGCCAGAAGAATGTTTACAAAAGACATTAAACAGACGGACAGACGAACATGCTTAAATCAATTTAGGATTTCATGATCCTGATCCTATGTATACACTATGTGGGGTCTCTGATGCCTCCTTCTGGGCGTTGCAAACGTTTTGACAAAATGAATATACCCCTCACCCTTCGGCGATGGGTATAAGAAGATCGATGCTATTTAGATGTAACTCTTTTTTCTATTTTTATAATGGAAAGCTGAAAAGGCTCAGGTTTGTCGTAATGTGCGATGCATTACTGAAATAAACATTTTTCTTTTTTTTCTTTGTTCATTTCGTAGCTACAACAAAACTTATAAAAGCAAATTCCTTGCATCGTTACATAGTTTACGTATTTTACAACGCGCAAGTACTTTTACAATTAAATTATACTCAGGTAATTAAACACCTAAACCTGTTACAATGCTTGTAAGGGGGAAGAAAAAACCGGTTACGAATAAGAGACCATTGTCCATATGTACGTATACATTATTCAAGGGATTAGCTTTACTTAAGAGAGAGTAGTTCCGGTGTTAAGAGTTCTAAGATTTAGAGGGAGATTTTCCCAACAACGAGCGCAGCGCATATCGACTGAGTTCGCTATGATGTGAATACCTATTTGGGGTCGCCTACTAGATCTAAGGAAGCTAAGGAAGCGGGCTGATTGCATTTGGATAACGTTAAAGAAATCAATGAAAAGCCTAAAGTGAAAGTACCCTTCAAACGAGAATTTTAAGAAAGAGCGAACATGGTGTCTGAGACGGATATCATGTGTAGATAAATCTCACGATCTTGTGAATGGTTAATTTCAGTTTAGTAAGATTATATCGATGACGTCCCGCAGTGACCACTTCAATGCAATAATTTCCATGTGATATTACAAGAGCGTGAACGAGTTTAAATTTGATGCCAATGGGTACGCAAACGTTAAGATTTTCGACCTTTTGCAAAGCCATACAAACCTCTGTGTTAATGTTATCTGTATGTAGGCTAAACTTACATTTGTCATCGATTGAAGGGCGCGAGGTGATTGGCTCGCGTTAACAGAAAGACAATTATTGAGCATACAATTATTAATTCGTGCTAGATATTCGTTTATTTTTTCGATTTTCAATCCAATCAGAAAGGCGTGCACACGACTTTCCACGTTACTTTCGTTAAATTGTTTACGAAAAGATTAAACAGGAACAGTGGAACGTAAAACTGGCCCCTTAAGGAACCTCAGAGTTTACTTTAAATGTCGTTAACAGAAACGAATTGCTTGCGCTTGAGTAAGTAAGCACTTCTAGGAAAGTTGAATGGATAAGGGAGGGACCCTACCGAAGGTCTTCGAAAGGCGCAGGGAGATAAATATAGAGATTTTATTATGAAAAAGATTTTCTCTAATTAGCTCAATAAGATAAATTAAAAGACCGGATGTGTTATCGTCACCACGAAATCCAAATTGACTATCATGAAGGGCCACTCATTTCAAGTGACTTGTGCTGCTTAAGTAGTTTTTTTAGATTCACAGTATGTAAAATAAGTGTCGGGAATGAATTTAAAATTAATCAACAGAGCTTATAAAATCTCTCTCGCTCTCTTCTTAAAATAAATTCTACTTACAGGAAAAGTTCTATATTCGATCTAATTATTAAATCGGTTTTGATTAGCTTTTCTCGTAAACGCATTGAATGCTTTCTTCTAGAAATCACTTTTGGTGATAAATCGGCTTAAAAGGATATTAGTGCAGTGCTGACTTTAAGCCTTAAAGAGAGAATAAATGCGGGCGTAATAAATAAGCAAATAGATGGAGCAGATTAGCTTCATTCACAACGAGATGAGATATGTCTTGCAAACACCAATGCGGCGAACGGATAGATGAGAGGCTCCGATTATCTTAAGCTGTTTCTTGCGAATACAAAATTTGGGACAAACTGGAAAAGGAATCGCAACAGAAGTGCCTATATGAGCAGCAATGCATTTCTTTACTCTTTCTTGTCTGTCCATCAAGGCAGATATTTGCGTAGAAATCTACCAATTTTTTATTCCCAAGCTGTACTTAAACGTCGATTTATTTATTTATTTTTTTTTTTTTTATATTTCTTATAAAATTAATAAATATTTATAAATTATAATAATTGCAATATTACTCAATACATTTCATGGCTTATAATGATCCATACAATAACCAGTTATTTGATCTGATATGCAGTCGAATACATCGAAAGCTAAATCGCAACTTTCACCTTTTTCGGGCAATTTATGGCGATCAACGTGATATTTATTGGTAACAGCTCTTAAGCATAAATTAACTGAACGCAAAGTGGCCATAAAGAAGCCATGTTCGTTAACGCCCTCCGAATAAAAATCGACTAAGCCATCCAGGGTAGGCCAGCCCATTTTATCAATAGCATTATTTTTTGCATAAACGCAATGTAGCAGGCACTAGGAAACAAAATAAAAATGTATTGTTTAAGGCAAGCATATATTTTAATAATTATTTACGATTACATAATACAAGCTATCGTAGACATGGAACGTAATATATATACGCGGACTTATCCGATGATGAGTAGAAGTAATGGCATAAGGAAACAAGTACAATTATTATAGTCAGGCAAGGCCGATCATTGAACATCCTACACCACTTCAGCGAACATTTTTTGTGTTTATATTTATTTTCGTGATAAAATAACAAAAATAACTCTTCCTTCCTGGGAAGACATACTTTTCATGGATGCCCTTATGTTGTTGGCAAAGAAGGGGTAGTGGGCAGGAGGGAGCTCTCTGTCAAACATCATATTATTTTTCATCTATTTTCGTCATAAAACACCAAAAAATTAGATATTGTGGCCATATAAAGGCGCACCTCCCTTAAGAACGCTAATGTGAAAAGCGGAATTGAAAAACTCAGCTATCCGATACAAGTTTTTCACTTTAATTTAGTAAATCTCACAATAGCGATATTTAGCGTTTATTGCCGCGTAATTTTGAAAATTGACACTTTTTTCACGTAAAAGCTTTTTCAAAACTAAAACTTTATATGAGGAATGACTTGAAAAGAGGTCCGATTCAGATCATTTTCAATAGCTCTGGCGGTTGAATTAAAACACGTTAACATGTGTTATTTCGCTAAAAAAATAACTCAAAAATTGCGTTTTGAGGATTGAACAAAGAGATATATGATCAGACGGACAGACAGATAATCTTAAATCGATCTGAATAATCAACGACGCGAACCTGCGCTGATACATCCGCACACATTTAATGTCCCCTTTATCATCACAAATGGTGTAGGGTATTAATAACATCTCATAAAACAACAATTAGAGACTTGTTAAAAACAAGGTCCTCTAATTCAGTAAATAAATTCTCCTAATTTTATAAATAAAGTCCACATTGTTTTCATATTCACATTCTAGCGGTGCTGGAGTGTAATTTAACGAATATTAATGATAACCAGCAAAAGAGAAAGAAATTTTCCACAATTATATAAATATGTAATTAATTAGAAAAACCTTTGCAGTCATGTCAGTTTGTCTGTTCGTCCAACGAAGGTAAAAGACCTCGAAAGTTTATCTAGAAAAACAAACATATTTATAATCACATATCCATGTATATTAAGCCCGATAAGCAACAAAGTCAATCCCGTCTACGATTATCCAAAAAAAAAAAAAAAAAAAAAGGAAAAACAAATGATAATTAGTTGCTTTCAGTGACAGCCATCATTCAGTCATGCCATGCAAACAGCACGAGAACGGAATATACGCAAATAGATGCGTGGTTACGTGCAATGCTGCCAAATCGGTTAAAAACATAGTACGCATATGCACGGTACGACGATTACTACTCACGACTCACGATATGTGAGAGGCAGTGTTCAGTCGGAATATCGAGTCTTTCAATTCTCTTCATATTCGACAGCGAAATAGAGAGCTAGGGTTGGGTGTTTAAGTCTTCTTCTTAATTTCCACAATAACCTACCTAACTGGTGCCATCATATTATGCAAAAACCTGATCTAATTTATATACAGTCTACAATGTGATATATAATATGCGAATTAATAATCCTTCGATCTTATGTCGAACTGTTATCGGCTGAATATAACTTTTCGATTGTTCTCAATCGAATGTCGTTAGTGTCCACAGGTCTTGGAAGAAAAAAGAAAAATTAAAAAATTAATGTAATTCGTAGAAGTATTTTTTGACAAGAGTAACTATGACTCTCTCCCTCTCTCTCTCTCAAACAGTGACGACGCCCAAGCAGCAATGGTAATAGAGAGATCATAGACGTGCCCATTCTTGCCTTCCCGTGATTCCTGCTGGGCGGTGGACACGCAGGAAAGCTCTCTTCCGCGCCCATCGAGTTGGCCAAATAAATGGTCCACAGTTGGTAGAGAGGCTTTCCGGTGTCTGCCGGCCAACGAGAAACGCTTAGACTATCTATAACTTGGCCACAAGCATCCTGATGAATAACTTAGGCGTACACTGGAAGAAGCTTGCTAAGAGCACTTCTTTTCTCAATACAAACCAGCCGTTGTTGTTTTGCGAATGGTTATGTAAAGTACGTTGAAATAGTAATAGTGGAGAGCATGGAGCCCAGCATGCCAGGTGTAGCACCCGATGCAAATATGTCTTGAAGCATAGGTAGTCTGCGGTTGGCTAGCCAGGATATGGCTGTATGGTTGATCCGAAAGCAAGAGTGACTATAGCTAAAGGCTTTATAGTCTAAATTTAATCTCCACGGGGGTGACGAGTACCTGCGGGTCGAGGTGACACCATTGGTGTACTGCAGAACAATGTGGGAGCCCTGACTGCTGGGTGCGTCTCTTCGGAGTATATCGTGGTGATTGTGGTTTTCATCATTTCTTAAGCGAATAATTGGGAGGTAATGATAGGTCTTAACATAACCCAGAGCGGGCTTATTAGGCCACGCATAATAAATATATCTGGCTTCTCCAGTGCAGTTCAGGCCCCTACCTTATAGGGATTGTTTAACTCTGTGGAGTGCGCCGGTTACGCAAAATTAACCCGTGCGTCATCGGACACTGCCTCGGTGAGGCAAAGTTGCTAACAGGTATTCACGTTAAACAAAAGGAACATCTATAATTCGTATAACATTTGAGAGGGTAATAATAAGAAGTTATATCCTCAACAACACCATCTCAGTGGTGGAACCTGACTTTCCTTTCTTCATAAGCCGTACAATTTCAATTTTATTTGTTTTCATAGATCCCTTTAATTCAAGGAAACTTAACGAACTTCAACATGCGATGTGCGATATATTGACATAAGAGTTGAAAGAAAAAAAAAAAAAAATTAATTGAAAATATTGCAAATGAAAAATTACTTGAAATAAAAATTAAATATAAAACAGTATTGAATTGTTTCGTTTTTTGTTGTTTTGTTTATATTTATAATTTCATTTGTTTTTTATATGTATACGCGGTTCGAAGCCATTTGATTTAATCATTTACCTTGACTTTGTGTTATTGTATATGTTTGCCTTTTTTGTAATAATTTTTAAAATATGCATTTTTTGTGCATGTTTGTGTTGATTCTTTTTATTCACAAGACATTTTTTTTTTTTTTTGTTTTGAATTTTTTCATTTAATTGTTAACAAAATTTTATGTTTTCATTTTTATTGTTCGCGGGTGGCTGACTAGATGCCCAAGTGTCATTGAGTTTAATTACTCCACGTTTTCAATTTGAATACAAATACCATTCTGTTTTCTATTTTTATTCTACGCTCAATCTGAATCTGAAAAGCCTTTTCATCAACTATAAATTTTGCAATTGTCGTGAGCCAAACTTTAAAAGTCGAATAAAAAAGTTGATAGGAAAAAGTGTTTTTTAAGAAAATAATTCCTGGAATTCACATTTCATTACATAATGTAACCTCAAAATTTGCTTAAACAATGCCACGCAATCGCTTGTATAAAGTTTTGCGCAAAATGATGCCAAGATAATAGATTATGTTTATAGTTAATTTTCATTGTTAATTATGAATATTTCTTTACACATCGCCGAAGCAACGGAATACATGTTAAATTTGTCACTACGCTTGTAAAGAGCGTATCATATTTGAAATTAACATGATACATGTCCTTTCGTCTGACATGATCAGAACGTGTATAAATGGTAACTACAGCCTCTTGATCAGATAACGCCCAACATTAATTCAATCTTAATGCAATCATTTACCTGAAGTGGCAGGTAGTGAAGAGATGTCTAAAGATGGCTATAACTTTTCCATACTTACTGTATATTCATTAACCTTTAGATTTTTCAAATATTTGCAAGGCATACATATCCTCGATCAAAGTGAAGAGAGGAATAACACATATCCGTTTGTCAGTCCGATGCTTGAAATTGTTACTTAAACCTCAAAAATTTTGTCCAAAAATGTTAACTAAAGTTTCAAATTTTCCCTTGTCATTGTGATGAGAAAATTTAGAGTTTGGGTTCGTGCCTTCGCTTTCACAAAAATAAACAAATACTATAATACATATATAAATTATATTCTTGAAATTTCGAAGCTTTTACCATAAGTTGAGTGCAATAAACTTTTCTTTACGTAAATATTTGCATCAAATCCGAAAACGAACTTAGTCTGGTAAACGGTTCGTCTGCCCTTTTTGTCCCTTGACGAACTGTAGTGCAAAATTGTACAAAAATCTGACTGGAATATATCTTCCATTTATCTTGCATGCAATCAAATATCGTAAACAAGTCAGATTCGCCAGCAGGTGACTAAAGCTTCCATCTCTTTTTCTTTTTTAAATAATTTTTTCATTTTACCAAAGTATGTACGTTAAGATAGCACGATGTTGTGACTTATAAATATCGAATCCCTAGAGTATATGTTTTTCATTTGAACTTGAAACTTTTATTTTTCATTTTTAACGAAGTAAATTCCAAGAACATCTATATATATACATATATATATATATATATATATATATATATATATTAAAAATCCTAATTCAAAGGCTTTGTATTATTCCCCTCTTCTCATCCTTTCCCTTCTTCTTCATGGTTTAGATTATTCTTCAGTTATCTTTTACGTTAATTCAATTATTAGCAATAACTTAACCCTGCACTGAACATTGTTTTCGCATATCATTTCTCATCTTTGCTATCAATCCTATCTCTCGCTGCCTATGACTATCATGCTGCGATGGTTTCTCAAACAACATCCCATTCTTTTCACTCTTATTGAAAACATACTTTGAGATTAGAGCGATTAGCTGTCAGCACCAGTTTATCAAAACTTTCAAGTATACCCGCCCATAAGCTTTTCTGTACCGTGTCCGTAAAGATCGAAAATTTCTCCTAAGACATTATAAAGAGTCGATTGGAGCCCGAATGCCCGTAAGTTTGCTATAAGCAAACGCGAATTTTAATCTAAAAAATTTTAGTAATTTTCGAGCGTAGCTAGAACGTGTAGCTTTCATGGTTCGATGATAAACTATTGCACAAGTTGAAATATCGAAAGGCGTTAGCAAGGGTGACAAGAGTTTAATAGAAACAAACGAAGTCAGTACCTCAGAGTCTCCCTCGTAAAAAGATTACAAATTTTATTTTACAGCTACGGAATAGAATCATGCGCTCACATCGCGGTCTGGTCTTTATTTGATCGAATGAAGTCTCGGCATCCATTATGGTCTGCCAGTTCGCACTGAAGATATATAATGGAAGGTTTACCCAACGATAGCGTGTCATGTGTTAAATGATTCGGTCTAAGCTGAAAATTTTCTTTGCTTCCACTAAATTGTTTTTTCTTTTTTTTTTTTTTAATTAATTATTATAACTAATTGAATAGTTTTTTTTTTGCGTTTTCGAGATTTTAGATAAAAATTATGAATGAAAAAATATTAATATTTATTTAAGAAAATGTAAAAAATGTATGACCTTCTGCGCAAGGCTAAGGTTGTCTTTTATTGCATTGATTGATTACCACTAGTTTTACTTTAGTTATTTGAAACAGTTTCAAAACACTTTAGTTTAATACTTACCCCGGCAATACGCTTGTCCTCGAATGGCACTAAAGTTGGATGATAAATACCATTTGATATATCATCAACACGGCCAATGCGTTGTATTAAACGCGCCATACGTCTGTGTGGCGTATCCTGATATGATATGTAACCAAAATTGTCTTGCATATCTTCTCCCCCTCCCCCTTCTACGTACTCCTCATTCATATCATGGGGCCAAAATTTATCATCATTTTTCATTACTGAATCCAATGTCTCCATATATACCAAGCCACCATCATCATCATCATCGTCGTGATCGTTCATTGGGACTTGCGCCTGAGCAACTTCATTTTTCAATATTTTAAAAGCCTCTACAAAAGAAAAAAAGTAAGTCTAGTTTGAAAAAAAGTTTCGTTTTTTTTCTCTTTAGCTTCAATTTGATTGCTTCTCTGTCACCTTGGATAAGTTTAGTTTTAACCTCTTCTTGGCAACCTTTAATGTGATTCTCAACACGCCTAGCTGTACGTGGAGGATTTAAACACTTGGTTTTCTTAAGAGTTGAAAGAAAATTTATAAAACAATAAACACTTAAGCGAACAAAAGAATCAAATTACAAAATTCATACTTTATCGTAACGATAATTGAAACTTTGTACTTGAATGCAAAAGTATTCAACAATTACTATAACTGTTATGTAAATAAATGAAAATTGTATAATTTTCATTTTTATGAAATCTTCTGAAGCTGGATGGAGAACGTACGCAATAAAAATAAAAGAAAAATGAGAGAAATAAAAATGAAAAGCCGTTAGTAAGCGACCTCTTTACTCTAATGTTTTATAACGAATGAAAATGAAATTTTACACATTTTTCCAAAGTCATCATTACGAGATTTCAAGTTCAGCAAAAAGATTTTTTTTTTTTTTTTTTTTGCGTCCACCGAGTTTCGAGTATATTAAGTTTGTCATCGTATACTTTATCATTCTTCGGAATACACATCGAAGGACCCATGAGCCACTTAGAAGCGACTTAAATTGCGAGTTAACGATTTGGGCTTTCAAACCTGTTGTCTGGTTTTGTTGAACGCACCGTGACGATCGCAAAACGCAATCCAAATTAGCGAAAAGGACAACAAAGAAGAACTTAAAAGCCGAAACTTGCCAGATAGCTATGGTTATACGCATTTCATTGCATTTGAGCTGGCCTTCGACTATGTGGCTATACATTTCAACATACGTTCATTTTTCATTTTCTCACATATATTATATTAGCATATTTAACTGTTTATTGCTAAATATTTTTGATTTCTTTGATTTAATGAAAAAAAAGGAAGTAAAAGAGAAGATGCTGGGTTTCAAAAAATTCGGCCCAAGCCGAATATAACTTCTTTCTTGTTTTTCCTACGCGCAGATAGATAAATAATGAAGTACATAGATACGCATATGTATTCACTTTCTTTGCGAATGTGTTGTTACGTTGTTACTTGTTTTAGCTGCTCGCACCATAATCATATGCAAGGCAACATTTTTGTTTTTGTTTTACAGCAATTGATGGTCGATCGTACACAGATTACTGACCATATACATGAATGCATAACTTCAACTGAACGTATCTAGTTTTGAATTGTTGTTTAAAACAAGTTGCATAAACACTCAGTCCATGCGATAATGATGAACTAAGTGCAACAAATTGGTAAATAATCAAAGTTAAGAAAAAAATGCTTTTTTCGTTAGGCCGGCCATAAAATAATCCTTATAAAAAAGCATCACAAAGCCTATACTTAATATTATATATATAGTTGCACATGTTGTTGATAATCATTATTACAATATTATAAAGAGCATTGTATATGCTTTAAGATTAACAATTGATAGAAGGTTCCCTTTCTATATAACTCTTTTAGGTTCTCTATCTGCGTTATTTATCAATTATTTTATATACTAGATAACCTATTTAGAGACGGAATTGATATAAAATAATTACAATATGTCTAATGATAATAAACGGAGTTTAGGGAAAGTACAAGTGCTTTCGATAGTACCAGCACTAATATCATATTACCATTTACCAGGACCTTGACAAGTTTAAATAAACATTTTTTGCGTATGTGTTTTCTGTAAAGTTCTTTCTATCAGATATTTACTATCTCCAAGCGAAACTTAAGGTTATACAAATTATCTATTCGAGTTCGATTTTAATAGACATTCCCGACGTCTTCAATATGTTCCTGTTTCATGTAGCACATTTTTCACAGATGCTTGTTTAACAAATATTTCCTGACTCATCGCATGCAGCTAATTTCGACTTTCCATTATTTTGTCATTTCATTTATTTGAATTAAAAGGATTATGATGGTATTACTCACAACGATACACACAAAGGCCATAGAATGATCTTACACTTCAAGAAAAGGTTTACGCGAAAGTGACTTAATGAGTCAATCCATTTTTAATAAATTCGTTGAAACCATATTTAAAGCATTCGTTGATCTCCACCGGTTAAATTGATTAAGATGTCAATTAAAAGTACAAAAATTATTCTATTTATTTAAAGCAACAAACCAAACTCAAGTGTAGTCGAACGATATTACTCTAAGTCAAGACTCGTGGGATTATGTTACTCCTTCGATTTTCAATTTTCGCAAAAAAAAAACATTATTTCAACTAAAAGTTTTCATCTGGCATTGCCTTTCTAAACGATGCAATAAAAGTTTTCTATTTATGAACTTCTGCATGTAACAAGCGTTTTTCACGTCACATTTTTTTATAAGTAAGATTTTAAAAATTTATTACTATCAATGCAATTGCTTACCATAATATATAGAATATTTTATTTTTTTTTTTCACAAACTTGACCAAAATTGCAATGAATTTTAAAAGCGATCTCCGTAATTTCTCCTGTTTAGAACATTTCACAATTGCAACATTAATATGTTTCTAAACGTTGGCAACACTAACAGCATTATTTGTTGCAAAAGTGAGTTAAAGTGATTGCTATTCGACGTTTTCAGGTAAAATCTATAGAAAAAAGTATATAAAAATCCTTAAAAGAAATTAAAAAAAAACTTGAAAAACATATAACAATAAAAGCTGCAAACATTCACTTATATTGAACAATTCATTGAAAAAATTTTAAACGAGGTCAAGTGACGTTTGTGTGCGAAAAGAAACTCAAGTTGTGTAATACTACGCGAATTTATTTTGTATTAAAAAAGTGGTAAAAATTTCCTATTTAAATTTGTGCAGCCATAAAATCTTATTAGAGTCTTTTTATGCAAGCTGAGAATTTATTTAACCACGCTTTAAGAAAAATTTTGTAAATTCGTGCAACAAAAAGTGCATGCATGTGTAGATGCGAAAACACTAGACTAGACAGGCGCAGAATTGTGTTCACCTCACAAATATGTGCAATTATTAAAATTAGCAAATTTTAATCGTTTCATTATTTCATTAATTTTACAAGACCGAATGACGTAATTCATGCAGGGAGATTGAACTGTGTTCGTTGTATCTATTTGCATTATTGCGTATTCCGAGCATATGTCTGAGTCATTACGTATTTCCTTTCTAATTTACAACTGTATATGCATGCGGGTGCATTTTTAAAAGCCGCCTTTTTTCTTGTTATTAATTAAAACAAAAAATCTTGTCTTTATCACCTTGGAGGCTTGGCCTTAAGCTGCTCTACAGTCTTTACATTTATTTGTTCTGATAATTGCAATACTCTCGCTCTCATTGTTTCTGGAATTCTTAGCTCTTCTCTTGCTTTTCACAACACTGGTTCGTTGGTGTAATTCTCACAACTTGCCGTTTTCTTATAAAAACTGCTATAAAATATGGGGGCTCGACTCGTCTATCTCTTTCTTTCTCTACTAAATTCCACGATCTCTGCACAAAACGAGCAGAAACTTTTTCTCAATTAGTTGCATTCAATCGTTTCGTTGCATTTTACTTTATGCATAGGCACAATAAAATCTTTATTGGACGAAAAGATAAACATTTGTCAAGCTGTATTATCTCGTTCAGCTTATCAAGCAACAAATGAAAAAAAATACTACATAAAATTAAAACTCAAGATTGCGTAAGAAAAATTGCCAACTTTCTAGGTCAGATGATGAGGCTAATATAAATAAATTGCACATCTTGCAAGTAGATTGACTTTGATCCAATGTGATTGCTCCCGTGCGTTTAATGGACTATAAGAACCAATTTTGGAATTCACCATAAGACCCAAAGGAATTCGACATGATAAGATATTATTAGGTTTGAAACGCAGATGGACATATTAATGCCGGTGTCCGAAAAAATTGGGAAATGTCGTTCGATGTCGGCCTTAACTTTACCTTCGATTCAAATGAACTACTACCGCTACTACTATTGTTTTAGAAAAAATATGAATTTGACTATGATTGGTTAAATAATTGTGAATTCAATGAATCAGTGAATCTAACAGGAAAAGCAGGTTATTTGAAATTTTGAAATCCATGAACTTGCTAAACTTTCAAAGCTGCAATATGTCTCTTACAGTACAGCAATATAAATAAGTCTCAACCACTACACTATAACTTAATATTCTAGGAAAACAATTATTAGTCTGGCGTAGATACTAATCTCCTAATGTTGCAGTAACTCTTAAGTATACAATATCAATGTAAAGGGGGTAATAATGCCTAACAAAAAGAAAAAAAAGATCTCCCGATAATCCATACGATACATCAGCAGTGATGTGTTCACATGACGTTAAAACAGATTAAAACATTCCCGCATTAAAACAAGTGTTATAGAACGCGTTAACTTTGGTGGAAAACTTCCGCTTGATTCCAACTGATTTCATACTTGTAGGCAAATAATTCTGTGTTTTGACAGTATTAACATAAAATAGACGGAAGATATTTGTGGTGTGGCAATATAAGACTCATTGTACGTTTAGGGTTAACGAGCTGATGTTTCTTACACACGTACCTCGTAATATAGGTGTGAAAGATCTTATAAATAAAAACAAAGTTTCTGGTGTGTATGTAAGTCGGTAAATTGCTGTCCAAAATGTTTAAGAAGTATGATGGTATCGTATCATGCTTAGGTTTACCGTAAACATATCTCGTATGCCTATTTACCGCCTCTTGGAGTATGGGCATAGTCGAGATGTCCGTGTATATTAGCTCCATATGATATTAACGGAACAGCAAAAAATGCTTTCAACGGGGACAAAGGCCAAAGAAAGCCATACCTTTCTTAAAATACTTTCCATTACTATAAAAAAAGAATTGGCTTTAAATCCAGGATTTGTCACTACATTGACAATCTCAACTCTCGCTCCTCACAGCTTAACGCTAGGCAGAGAGCCAGTGTCAAATCTTGTTATTGTAGCAGCTTTTGAGTTTAAGATATTCATTCCAGAGCATGGTGCAATCCGATCAAGATCAGCGTGATACTGATATGACGAGCCAAGTTAACTGCCTGTCCATGCGGACTGGAGAAGTAAATCTACGCATCATCGACATACAAATGAATTTAGCAGCTATGACCAAAATGTTTATGAATATATTAGACAAGATCGGCCCTGAAATAGACTCTTGTGGTGCACTAAACGCAAGTTCCTCTTATCTCTGACCGTATATTGCCCACCTTAACACACTGACAGCGATTATCTACGTACGAATATATAAGCCTTACCGCCGTCTGATTGAAACGAAAATAAAATTAATTTTTTTAACGGTGGCTTACAACTGTCAGAGATTTAAGCAAGTAGCAATGCTATGGTTTCATACATACGTCCAAAACAAGACCACACACGAGAGGATTGTCTTTGAGAATTTTAATGTTAAGACTATCGTGATCTACAGTATTTGGTAATGGAAATGTGGCGAATTTTTATTTCTGAGGCTTGCTCAGTATTTTATATAGAGCAGGTTATAAAAATCGAGAATAGATGTACAAAGTTTACAATTTTACCTCAACTTTTGTGAATGTGTGTTTTAGCAAAAAATGGCAGACGGTTGGAGTAAAGCGCGTGCTTAGATAAGTCGATTCAGAATCATACATCATAGATGACGACCTTATTGCATAGCTGATGTATAATTTTGATTGCCACCACCGCGTGGGTAATATAACAAGTCATTATTGTCACGTTTAATATTTCAATGTTCCATTTCAGATTAGTAGAAAAAATAACATAAAATTCTGACAGAGTACTTCACTAAAATTAATATCGCGATTACATTTTTAAATGTGAGAAGTAAAAACAATTTTATAACGCGGGCTTGTTTCTATAAATAAATATTAATATGTAAAATTAATAATTGATGTCATAAATATTTAATTTTCTGAATAGTGATAAAAGTTATAGAGAAGTAACGTATACAGTGTCGGTGCCTCTAAAGATTTTGGCGATAACGCCCGTTAATTGATCAATTTGAATTTACTACGTCACGTTAAAAAGAAAAAAAAAACTATGTCCAAGTTAGTAACTATTTCATTAGACTTTGTCCATGTCAAGTAGGTTGATGATATATAGCACGGGAGGCAGTGTGTTAACATATAGGTTTTGTCATTTTATTTCATATCTATATATATTAACTTGTCTGCGATGATGAAATTAGTTAGTCTACGCGTATGAATAAAAATCATAAAAGGTCATTCCATCCATATGCCTATTGAAGAACTGCTCAGTATCCTAGAATTTAGGACGGAAAGTTGAAAGTGTACTTTTGCTTGAATGTAGTCGTGTTAGTAGGCTAGTGTTTATTTTAAGCGGCAATGGTCAATAGTTATACTTATTGTGGGCGCCTGACGCCCTTTATCGGATTGAATCAATCAATCAGAGAATTGTATGTTTGCTGTTTAATACTTTGCAACCCTAAGCCTTGTAACAACAGAGGATGTACGGCTAAACAGATCAACGTCACTAGATTGACCTAAGGTTGTCTTATAAGACCGTCGTTTATGTAGAATGGACACAAAGGCCTTCGGTTTTACTAATTCGCTATAATTGTTTGTTGTAAAGCTTCTACGATAAATATCCTTTCCAATAATTGGAATTTCTACAAAACTTGTCAATTTCCTTCTGCAAATCCTTACCCACTTTCCTTCAATCTGCAGAATATATTTTTTTCCCCTTGAAGAAAACTTTATATATTAAAAGTGCACTAGGAGATGCGATAGCGTTTAAGTCAAATGGTGGTTTCTCTCTACTCGTCTACTGCAAATTACTGAAATAATTACTTGGCTTTCTGAAATTATATATATCACATATATATATATAGTTTCATATCAAGAGCTAATGCTGGCCTATGTTTATTACTTTAGGTTGCAGTTGCACCGACTTACATTCTTGTTAAATTGTATAGCTACCTAACTATTTGTGGAATGGACATCGGCGACTGTATAAGCTGATGCAGGCAATTTGTTTAAAACAATTTCTTGCCTCTCCAAGCACTAAGAAATAAAAATGAAGGGTCTTCTTTTTTGAAATGTTTCTAATGAAGAGTGACCAAAATTCTACTCATATTATAATTTCTGTTATCTAAAGTTCTCTTGTGTTTCCTTTTCACTTTTGTTGTTCTTTTTTTCCTTTGCGTTTTAATTGTAAACATTCAAATTTAATTTATAATATTCAAGTTTACTTTTAAGCAACAGAATTTTTTTTCGAACCCTATCAAAAGACTCTGGCATGTTAGATTGGTCTCCTCGTTTTTAATGCATGAAGGTGGCTTTTAATTAATACAAATTGTTTACTCTGTCGATGAATGCGTTTGCACGATTTCGTTTTCAACATCCCTCTAAAGGCTAAAAGGGTATTTAAAGTTAAGGGATTGTGTCCCTTCTTACTACAAATGGGCTTAATATAGGGAAATATGTTCGATTTTAAATGAGAAAAATATGTCTTTTAATGGCTATTAAAAATTACATTTGTTCTACTGTCACATGTATAATATAACGAAATATTTATAACATATGATCATGTGTATCTTCTTGATCGATATTATCTGTCCTTCTTGCTTCACTTCTATGTCGCGGAGATCTTATAAGGTTACGACCCTGATTGCTAGTGTTTCAAGGCACAAAGAGGCAAAGATTGGATTTAGTGTTTTTTTTGTCATTTTTCGTAACTGAGTATGAACAACATTTCCATGCATACGAGCTTTTATGCCTCAATAAGTAAACCATAGTAGGCTTTCATAAAATCAATCGTCAAAAGCAATTAAAACAATTGTCGTAAGGCATAAATAATAACGAGCCTAGGTCGACCTGTGAATATCTCGGTACTAAAAAGGGCAAGAGAGCAAGCAGAAACCCGTTTGTGGGTGTTCGAAGCTTCGGTCTAGACAGAAGATAATTGCTTTCGTTTTTTTCCTTTTTTTTTTTCTTTATGTTTATTGAACTTGTTTGTTCAAATAGAGATTTTTATTATATCTCGTACTTTTGAATGTTTATTTGTTTTCATATATATTACTTTGCACCTCTCTCTTCAAATTTAATTTGAAAAAATGCTGACGTATTGCTTTTTGTTTTCCTTTCGTATTTACGATTTAGTTTAATGAAATATTCTTGGAGATATTTTTTAGTCGACGCGTAGCGCTCTCAACGTTCACATCGATTTTCTTACTTTGTTCGTTTAATAATAAATAAATAATAATAATAAAAAAAAAAGAAGGAAAATATATAAAACGCGTCGAGGTCAGAACATTTATTAAATTATAATAAAAAGGTATTGTTTTATATTTAGAAATATGCAACACAAATATAAGATAAAAAACAAAATTCTCAATTGTTAAGCAACAGAATATATTGAATAACAATTTCTACTTGACATCGATTACATAATTTATTTATTAATTTTGAAAATTGCTTGAAAACTTTTCATCATAAGGAAACTGTGCGCATCTATTGCATATTCTTACGCAAATCGGAAGCTCCTTTGAAAAAATTCATATTTTCAATTTTCATATGGCTTATGTAATTTCACAATAAAAAGCATTTTTTGTCTGGCAGTGAGTGAGTGTGTGTGTGCTTGTGCTTGTGGGTATGTGTGTGTGCATATGTACAACATGTGAGTATGCATAACGTAACAATTGCTATGGGTCGGTTGCTTATTTTAGTTTTTTTTAAACAAATAACATTGAAAATTTTATTTGTGCAAACTTTCTAGAATTTCGCTTCGTCGGATCTTACAATAAAAAAAAAAACACTAAGGAAAAAGAAAAGATAATTGCCCCAATTTTAACGATGCTTTTGCTTTTGCCTCTGCTCTTGCTCTCTGTTTATTTTAGTATTAATGATTTTTCTTGTCTACTTTCTTGCTTTATTTACTTCTCAACATTGTTGTTATTATTGTTGTTGTTATGGAAGTCTAAGAAAAAAAAAATGAAAAGAAATCGATTTTTCTCACCTTTTTGTTTGTTTTTATTTTATACACACGCGTTCAGTCAGCTATATCAATCTGTCTCTATCGTTCCTCTGCCGTTGTACTTTAAAGGCCAAGGTCATTGTCGAAGGAGATCGCATTCTTTATAATTATATACATATACGTATATACCTATTCTGTTAATGCTTTATTTTGCATAGATGAGATACATATGCATAACTAGATACACGATGTGTGTACAGTGGGAACTATTTGTTATGATAATCGTAATATACTTAAGGCAATAAAAGCTTTATTCCTTTTCTCGACTAAATTTTCATTTAAAACCTGCTTTCCTGTCAGCTGTTTATAACTCATTCTTTGTCTGTCTCTCTCTCTCTCTCTCTCTCTCTCTGTCTCTCTCACTCTCAGTCAATGATCTCTGTATGTCACGTTATTGCAAATGAGTGAAATTTAATAATTAACAAAAGTATATATTCATTTAGGTAAAGGATAAAACATAAACAATAAAATAAAAAAATAATAAAATAAAAAAAAAATAAAAGTCGCATTTTACCATACAAATATTTTTGACTTAAAAACCATATCACGTGAGTTGGACGTATTTTAATTTATATATAAGTGTCGAGCACACGAAAGCTTTTCAGAAAACTGTATAGCTAGGTAAACAACATCCATGTCCAAAAAATTTGTTAAAAACTTTCATATATTATATGTTTACCGTATAAGCGTATAAACAACGGCCCATTAATGGGAGCGATCAAGAAGAGTGCTCATTAGACCACGCCTATGTCATCAGCACTCTCTTCGAATTTTTTGAATCGAAGAGGGACCATCTTCCTCTATCCAATACGAAAACAACGCACGAACAGTTTACCTTTAGGAGGAGTTCAGAATCTTAGAAATCTTGGCTAGTTTCACTCGCTAACATCGGCCCAAAGACCAGATAATGGAAACAATTTTTGAAAACTAACTTATACGATATTCTTTAACGAATTGCAAACGTTATCCCATCCGAAGCAGGGCATGTCAGCTCGCGAATAAAAACGACAAACTACGGAAGGATAAAAAGTAAGCTTTGACTCATTATGCTTTAAAGCAATCACACTACCCAATCAGCAGAGATTTGTAAAAGCGGAATAACACGTTAAATTCGGAAAAATGATTGGTTTGTTGAAAGCACGCTCTTCAGTTAGCTTGCTCCTCTTTTTTTTGTTTTCATCCTTCTGGGAGTTTGTCGCTATCAGGTTGTTAAATAAAAATCTTTCTCTTTCGCCGCGCATTATTTATCGAGACTTCTTTGTACGTCTCCTGCTAAGCAAATGCGTTATTCAAGGAGGCAAAAAAGTGCTAACTGAAACAAGTCAAGAGTGATGAGTAGGCGGGATGGGCTAGAACTTTCCAGTTGAACGCTTGGGTTTTATCATTCATACGATAAATGGTGGTCACCTTGGGTTGCTTTCCTTCATTTTCCTCCTAACCGTTTTTTGAACCCTTTTTTCAAACGGTTTAAATCAATAAATGACAGTTGGTAGCGTTTCACTAGGCTTTAACAATCCGTAATAGACTGCACCCTTTCTTCTGATGCCACCAAACACAGCATCGTCTCTCTGCGAAAATGATGTGGCCTTGCATTCGATATGGATGGTCGGCATGCCTTGGTCTATCTTTTGCACTTAAGCTTCTCAAAATAAATCCCCATTTTTTATTCCCAGTGAATACTCGATATGAGAATGACTTTGTTTTGTATTGTTGGAGCAAATGAAATGTTATCCACTTATGCCCTTTATTTCTACATGTTGAACACCTTGAGCAGAACGATGCAAACGCTTTTCCATTTTTTAATTTACCACTTGTGGGCTTTTGCCACTCGTCAATCGCGTGATAAAATGCGATATAAGTCAAATCCTTGTACAACACCCTGCATTTTCGCGTCATCGCGTTTCTTGAAGCCGTATTCAATACGTGTAAAAAACTTTATAAACGTTGAAGTATAAACAACGCTTGCCAATTGGAACGTGCTGTCCCTCCTATATATGTATATATATATCTGGATGTTATCATTAGAATAATGGAATTCGGATCGATAGGTATAGTAATAACAATGTCAGTGAGAGTGAACAAATCGTAGAATGATGAACATCTTTAGTCATGTGCTGTTGTCCCGTTCTCTCTTACGGTTTGAAAAAATTTAAAGAGAATTTGCTTTTAACACGTTTGCGCCCAGTAAAAATTTCAGTGAGGTGCAAAAAATTTATTTTGAAACTAGTTCTTATATCCGCAATTGTGTAACGGTAGCCATAATATAATTGTATATATATAATGAATGCCATAACATCATCATAATATAAGAACAAGAAGCAAAACGCTTCAGCAATACGGGCGAAAAAGTTCGATAAAAATGAATGAGATTTTTGTGGTACGCTCTTTTCGTCTGTATTGCTTATTGTTATTAATGCCGGCAGGAGGAAGGTTACGAAAATTGTTGCTAATTCATGCAAAATCCGTATCTTGATATTGTGACCTGTCACACTAAGCATAAGAGGAAGCAAGCTGCTTTTTTGTCATAGTTGTTCTTGTGACTTTGTATCAAATTTGATTTGGCAGAGTAATGGGAACAATATGTTTGATTATAAAACGAAGTCACGAAAGTCATATAAAAAAAAAAAAAAAAGCAAAAAAACATTTATGAATATCTTGTCACTTTTGACGTCGCTATGGCGTTGCTGGTAATACGGCCGACAATCAATATTAACAGAGTTTATAAACGATAAAATATTGCACGAATTGCAAGGTCAATCAGAGATGTTAGATATTAAATAAAAAATAATGGAATGGAATGAAGTCCGAAACGTGATTAATAAAAGAAAGTATTACGGTAATAGCTTCTCCTTCCGCTTTGTATTACAATTTTTCGCTGTACGTAAAAATCTGTTCTCTTTGAAGAAATAAAGTAAAAAGAGGTTGAGTATGTGACTATTTCAGAGAATCAGAACCGGAAGAAGAATCTCGCATCTTTCTCGTGGGGTTATCTTGCAGAATTACTTACTTACGATGAAAAGAGAACTCAAATACAATTTTAGGATTTTTTTTTTTTTTATTTTAGCAAATCCCAAGTCGCCTTCAGTATAGGAAGGAAACGCGATCCTTCACCCGCGGGCTTTTTAAGTGTTTAATTTGTCAATTTCCTCTGCGTCTACGATTCTCTTCGTGCGACTGTCAATGCGCGAATGAAAGTCTTGAAGCAACGCATCATTCGTGGAATGTCGTGTAAAATGAAACAAGTGAGAAATTATATTCGGTCTTAATTTTCGCGAGCAGGAGAATATTTATCAGAGATACTGTACAATTGGGCAGATGGACAGATAGACATTCCTAGGTGCATTAGAAAAAGGAAACTGCCCAAGGATGTATACACTTTATGGGGTTTTTGAATCCAGTTTCTGCGCCTTATTTGATGCACTACATAAGTGCTACAGCATCGCTATAGTTTATGAGTAATGAGTAAACAACCAATTTTTTATTCGTTTTGAAAAATAGAAGTGTTCGCAGTTTACGTAGTGATGCGAGCGTATCCTTTGATCGCTTTCGTCCATTTTTAATAGCAAACTGCGTGCAGAAACTTCAAATGTTTCTGTGAAATTTTAAGTCGGTGGGTTTATTTTTGCGCCCAAAAGAATGTTTACAATGGACATTATACGGACGGGCAGACAGACATACTTAAATCGATCTAGACTTTCATGCTGATCACATGTATACTTTGTGAGATCTCTGATGCTTCCGTCTGGGCGTGGCAAGCGTTTCGACAAAATGAATATACCCTTTATCTTTCAGGGATGAGTGTAAAAATTATTCTCGATAATCTCGATAATCGAGAGTAATGCAGAAATTAATTAACATTCCAAAGATATCAAAAGGGCAGCGTATTCGGTATCTTACATGAAATTTTCAGCCTGAGAAAGTTGCTTTCCAAATAATTGCCGCACAAGTCGATGGCATACAATGGCAAGCTTTGCATTCATTGAAGTTCCAATAGTTGTTGCACCCACCATATTCTTTATATGCAGCCTCCAGGGAGTTTTCGTCAGCTTGAGAATCTCCAAAACAGGCTGCAGGGAAAAAGATTTGAATCAACTGATGACGCCATTGCGAAAACTGATATGTATTTTAATGGGCTTAACAAATCGTTCTATCAAGAAGATAACGATATTGTGGGGGTCTTGGAGGTTGCATTAAATGTATCTCACTTGATAGAGACTATATCGATGAATAGTTACGAATTTCGCTAGAAAGAAAAAAATGTTTTTTTCTCACTGGGGAATTACTGACTGCTGTATTAATAAAAAATTGCATTCTCTCTCTTTTAAAAACAACGCGCTAGATTTATGAAACAATTTTTATTTTTTTATTTATTTAGTTTTTTGTTGTTTTTTTTGTTTTGTGGTTTCCCTCCCCCTCTGCATAACACTACACGTTGCAATTTTCCGCTTTCTAGAATTTGTCTAGAAGGATAAGTCAAAATTTGTTGTTGAGAAATTACTTTTCAAAAATCTTCTCAATTTGAATTTTTTTTTTTCTTTTCATTTCGTAAATATTCATTTCTCTAAGGCAATTTTACCAGGTTTATTATGGAATCCTAATTTGAAGTTGGGAGTGAAATTAATTTCAATCGAATCGAATGAAAATAGTTCGTTTCACGTTTTATCGTCAAAGCTTGCTTGCAGCTTTTGAACAGCTCTAGGCAGATGGCAAAATTACGTTAATCAATAATCGATTTTTTTGCATTTGCAAATCAATTAAATGTATTTGAAATACCTTTAATATGGACTCTAGAACTGTATACAGAAAAATCGCTTTTTTTGAGACAATTACAATTTCGCACCTGTGTTGCAATCATATTTTTGTATTTAAGAGATTTAGCTTTTAATTCCAAAAAAGAAAACAATATTACCTCTTAATTTAATAAACAGACCCACACACATATATATATATGTATTCAACAATTATGAATAAAAGTAAGAAAAACACCAAAAAAAAAAGTGAAAGACGTTGGAACTTTTTACAAAGTTGCTGCAAATGCAAATGAACTCTCAATAATTATTGCAACCAGTTTGATCTGAGAAAGGTGAAAAAAACAAGTAATCGGTTTAAATAAAAATTCGATGATTCAATTTTTATAAACACCGTAAGTTTATATCGCACGCTAATCTCGAAACGAAATAAATAAATAGAAAATGACGTCAAGTCAACGGCTTTTTATTTGTAATAATCCCCGTGATTTTAATAGAAAAAATTTAATGAAAATAATTTATTGAATATTAATAAAACTATTGTTGTAGTAAAGTTAGACAGGCAAGCAGACAGTTGTGTATGGGCTGGCCTTTAGTATGCTGTCAATTTGTATTTATTTATTGATTTATGATGAAACGGCAAGAGTTTCCATTTCACGCGAATAGTGTTTGAATTAATTGGAACTAGAGAATGTAAGAACATTGTTGTATAGCATCTAACGTCCAGATATCCGTATGTACTTAACGGGGTCAAAGAATATGTACACATTTGTAGGTTACCTAGATCTTTGGTTTTTTTTTATGTATAAATGTTGAACAAAATGATATAAAGCAACAAAAAAAAATATATAGATATATATATATATTCAGCTCATATGATTTGAATAGACGTAAAGTTTACTAATAGTTACTTAGTGGGCTCACAACGTCTTCTTTTTATATACATACATATACATATATACATATATATGTATATACATAATGTATATACATATATATATTATGTATATATATATACATATATATATGTGTGTGTGTGTATATATTTAATAATATAATTATATTTGCAAATGCATCGATGCCTGGGATCAATGTAAAAATATTATATCTGTTTTCAACAAATGTTTCTATATATTTTCTATATAAAGTCGTGAGAGTTCTACCGGTATTACGTCATTTATTGTGCAACAGAGAGTAATATTTTCAATCATCTACTCAAAGTCAAAAACTTTTGTGTAATGAAGTAATATGTTACATTAATTTAGTTAAAAGATCAGGCGGTCGGAGATTGTAACGTTGGGAAGTTAGCTAGTTTGGGAGTAATGGGGAGAGGAGGATTTCGTTTTTTATCCAACAAACACTTCACAATCGGTTACACATAGGCGTAGAAACCCTTATGGCGACAGATAGACGGTCGAAATTTTCTTGCCGGATGGATTGATGTTCTGCCCTGGCCTATCTACTCATTGCATGTTAGCATTGCCATTTAAAAATATCGGATGACGTGATGAAATCGATTTTGTCAATAATTAGTGGTTCTAAAGGGGAGGAAATTCTAATTAAAGATTTATCAGAGAGAAGTCTTACGCAAGCAATCCGCATTTTATTAATATTTATCTTTATTATTATCTGAGTGTGCACAAGCTTATCGCAACAAGGTTAAGTAAATATCTATGCACATACAAGCGGGCATATAGATGGATAGTCTTATTACTTAATAGTTATTTCATTTATTTGAATTTGAACAGCTTACGTCAATAATATTGTAGGTATTTATCTAGGTGCGAGTGCATGTATTTCTTTTTCCTATTCATGGAAGAAAAGTGGTATTTTTTTTTAAATAAACTACATTTTCCTTTACTTCTTCTTCTTCTTCTTTTTTTTGGGTAAAGCGATAATTTTAGAACAGTTAAGTGTAATGTATAGACTACGGAATGAAAGGTATTAGAGGAAGCTTAGTGATAAACAAAGTCTTTTGCGTTAGTTTTCTATCTATTAGTTCCATTAGTTTGTGGTGCATAGAAATATGCATTGGGAATTCCATGTTGTTATATACGTTTTTGATTAACGTCAACGACATAACCGAATTTAGAATATCTCTCGTTCGTTCATTTAATGAAATACCGCCTTAAACTGCATCCACAACAATAGCTTTATCTTAAATCTTTTTGCTTCACACTCTGCCATCACGAAAAGCCCGATAATCTGCTGTTGCGGTCGATTGATCCGCAAACATTTAAACAACAAAAACTTTGATAACTTTTCTTTTTTCTTAAATTAGGCCTTGAAATTGTAGAGTATTTAGTTTACAACTTTCAATTGCACTTGAAATGTTTCCGTAATGAAATCTATTAATTTCCACGAGTAGATTAATGAGATCTTCAGTTGCCTTATGTTGATCGCAAAACCATATAAAACGGGGATTTTCAGTGTACCCAGAAATCGTGTAACACAAAACGTGTGCATAAATAGTGCTAATCGTCTTTTTCATAGGGGAAAAACGCTTGTTTCTAGGCAAGAGTAAAAAATGTATTGTACATCGATACTTACACACTTTTTATATCCACCACTGTAAGAAGGGGCTATATTCCCAACAAAGTATAGTTATTCTTGATTAACGCGAAATTTTGAGTTGATTTATCGATGTCTGTCCGCTTGTGTGGGGTGTGTTGTTGGCACTCTCCTTTTCGCAGAAATGAACTTCCAAACATTGAAAGTTTCTGCACGAAGGTTGGTATTGAAAATGGGTCAAATTGGTCAGAGCAGAAGGGCGCAGACAACAAGAATTTTTCGCCGAAAGAACGACGGTTCTTTGGAGGCTATCTATCTATCCACATAAATAATAATTCTTTTTGGTATCGTCATCGCAAAAATAATCAAATCTTTGATCGCATATTAATCGGAAGAAGTTATGTCTACAGTATATATCGAGTATGATAGTTAAACGTATCCCGGACGAATTTTGCCATATGTGGCAATGTGATCATGATTCGTTAAGCATATTGCGCTCAATTGCTTTCCGTTTCGATTGAAGCAACTTACAATCCAGTATAGCTGCCGGCCTTACTGTGTTACAACTTAAATTTGTGCGTAACGCTTAAAGATATTATCTTGATATGAAGAAGTCATAGTTCGACCAATAATTACAGAGAAAGTAATGCCACCTCTTAGAAAAAAACCGACCACGATTAATCCTTACATTTGTCGTGTATATGAAATGAGTAGATCTTTGCCCTTTCTGAAGTCCAATTTTCTGGGGAGGGCTAATGGCTTATGGGTATTGAAAGTTTCTCAGCCTTAAATAGAGCAGTTTTTGAACTCTAATCTGAATGAAACTTTAGAAACTTCTAAGTTGATGTATCGATTCATCAGCAGTATATATGTGTATTGATTTACTTTTCAAATATTTTCAGCTTGTCATTTTGTCATTGATCGATTAGTTGTAGTTAATTACCTTATTAATTAATAAAAAGAATGCCGGTTCTTTGTGAATAAAAGATACCGAACCGTAAACGCTTTACTAATGACGTTAAATAAAATTGAATGAGTTAACATTTATAGCGGCATTGTAATGAATTTATTGCTAAAACAAATTATAGAAAAATACTTTTAAATAATTGTTGCGAATTATTGTTTATTTGCTATTGGTTATATAATATGCAATAATTAGCGATAAGCCTCTAAATGAATATTCAAGCATTTATTGAATAAGTTATAAATTAAAATATTTTCTATAATTTTTTGATTTTTTAGGATAAAAACTAATTCAAAGTCACAAAATGCATAGAGCAAATACAGCCTTCACTTTGGCGATATCGCCAATAGCCCATCAAAATTTTGCCACATGGCTTCTGAAAGGCAGCAATCAAAGGGTAAGTGTTCCATCAAATATCCAATTGAGAAAAAAAAGCCCAGTAACCCTCATCCGTCCTTTTTCTTTGATTATGCAAATAATAGGTTCTTAAGAATGTTGCTGCTGCTTCTGCTGCGTTACGCAAATACAATTCAGCTGCCGCTGAACCCTTCGCAAACGGCACTACGGCTTCATATGTCGAAGAAATGTACAACGCTTGGTTACGTGATCCTAGCTCAGTGCATACGGTAAGTTGGGAAATATTTCATAATACATTAAATAAGATTGCTTTACTATACAATTTGCAGTTAGTTTAAATGCCGAACCATTTCTGATAACGGTAAAGGGAATAAATTGATTCAAAAGTTATGCCACTAGTTGCTTTCATAAAAATAAGAAGAAGAAAACGGGGCCATAGTAAATAAACAAGAAGTAAAAAAGTTTTATTCGATCGGGGCCGAACCTCGCATACCCACCACCATTAAAATCTTTGATGCCAGATGCTTCTATTTTTTGCCATAAGAGATTCCTTCATCTTTTTCGCTTCACTAAGAAATTAGTCTATAACATCGGTGACGTCCACCGAATTAATGCACTAATCTTGTCGCATTCTACCCTCCAAGTACCTGCAATTAAAACATTAGTCCACTACGTCGTGACGCCCACCATAATCAATTTAGTACTAACGCATTTACTTTGTCGCCTTCTACTTCAAGTCTCTTTATTTGATACCCATATCGCTGATATTATTAAAAAAAAAAAGAATCCATCAGATCCTGGTGTCCACCATATTTATTTTATAATTAACGTGCTTAATATTAAAAAAAAATTTAATTTGCAAAGTTCTGTCTTGTTGTTTACCTTATCTTAAAAAAAGCGAAACAAATAAATATTAATCACTTGTAACTTTGTGTGGGCATGGCCGGTTTTTTGCCATTTTTGCACATAAATAGTAGAGCATTTGGTGAAGTAAATGTGAAGAATTTCAACCTTCTATCTTTTGTATTTTGTGACTTATGAATAAACACCCACAAGTTTTTGTTTACAAAAACTGACTTGCGTTCAGTTTACGCTCCACTGCGGTCTTGTGTTCTTACCAATTTGGCCCATTTTTAATCTCAACCTGCGTGCAAAGGCATTCAATATTTTCATCAATTTTCAAGTCGATATCTTCATTTTTGTGACGAAGAAAGCGTCAAAAACACACTAACTAACATTTACACTAAAGTAATCTTTATAAAATCGAGATGAAGCTAAATTGATCTAATTATCCATTTTTTGCTCTAAAGAAAAAGCGACATTAGGCCTAAAGCAAATGGTCCATAACTTTCTTGAAGATTTCTAGATATATAATTATAATAATATCAAAAAGACGAAGAAAGCTCTATGAAAGGTTTTAAAAAAATCAAAGCAATAATAAGTGAAACTTGTTTCAGACTGGGATACCGCCCTAATCCAAATTGACTCTAGTCTACTTTAAATAATATTATTAATTTTTCTTTTTATAGTCCTGGGATGCGTACTTCCGCAGCAACACCTATTGTGGACCTCCAAATTTGGCTCCTATTCAACCAAATACTTTACCAATGACTGCTTTTGCTGGAATGTCAGCACCAGCCGGCGTTGCTCCCGACTCGAAAACCATTGACGACCATCTGGCTGTCCAGGCCATTATCAGAAGTTATCAGGTATGGTTTCCTTTTAAGAAAAATTTGTCAAAAGCTAAAATTTGGGGTATTCTTTTTAGTGTTTTGTTATCTTTATTGTAGTCTTTTTTTTTTTTTTTTTTTTATTAGTTGATTCAATTTATTGTTCTCTTTTATTTGGTTGTTTTCTTTTTTTTTAATTGCAGTTTATGTTAATTTTTTATGGGTTAAATTCTTTCACGTTTAACAAAAAAAAAAAAAAATTTAATTTGTTTTATTTTTCCTTTTTTTTTTTTTTTTTTTATCAACAATTATAAAAGATAGTCTTTACTTCTAATGCTTTACACAAAGTTCATTGCAGACGTTTCCATACATTGTAGTAAATGTGCCGGAGATTATATTAATTATGAGCAGATTTTTGTAGATTTTAAGTTCGATTTCGCTACGCGGTGCCTTTGACAAGACTGTGTGTTTAAGAGTCGCAAAAAAACAGATTTCTGCTTTTGCCAAAAGCAACCTACCTGCATGTAGCGAGTCATTTTTAGCATCTTCCGAGTACAAACCATTTGCATGAAGCGGAAACGCTCTCTTTGAGGAAGATAATGTACAAACAAAGTTAATAAACTACAGTCTCTCTTGAAACTCTGTCTGCTGCGCTGGGCGAAGCTAGCATTTCATTATTTTTAATAAATTATAATATTAATATATATATTTCTATCACAGATCTGACGATTTTCTTTAACACAAATTCACAAATTTTCGAAATTGAAGTCCTCTCTAATTTTTTTTCTTTACGAGCAGTTATGCGTTAAAGCCTTTCAGAGAATCATTTAAAAAGACTTTTAGACATGGTGCTGAATCCTTCAATGCTATTTTACTTCTGTATAACGGATCAGAGCATTTGTTAGAATTCAATTTTCTACAAATACAAATACAAATAATGTACCTTCCTCTTGAAATGCAAGATTGCTAAAAGCTCGAAGTTGACAGCGTTTTTTTTCATTTAACTTTCCTTTGGTACAGGTTTGTATGACGGCGTAGCACGATGATATAGGATATCAAATCGCAGCGCTGCGTCAATCAAGTATAAACTATTGCTTTTACTTCGAGTATTCTTTAAAGAGTATTAAGCCCGTTTAAGTAAACTACCGCAAATTGGCTTTTCTTACTAGAGAAACTTTCTTTGAAACAAATTTTCGTTACAATATTTTTAGTTCTATCCAATCTCCTAAAAGTTAAGTATTAATTAGTCAATAGAATCAATTAATATAAATTACTCTTATCTATGACTTAAACTTGTCTTTCCTCTTTTAGTTTTCATAAATCATTTTTTATAAACATATACAAATATTCATAATTATACATAATATATAAATATAAATATATATATGAATAAATAAATAATATATATATATATATATATATATATATATATATCTATACATATATACATATATATATATATACATATACATATACCGATATAGTCACGCGGTCATTTGGCTTCTGAATTGGATCCATTGGGAATTCTAACTGTTGAAAAGACCGTGGGCAAAGACGGTCTAACACGTCGTGCTAACGAAGATGTTTTACGCCAGCATTCTGGTTTTTTGTTTGGTAATTTTGTGTTTTTCTTTTTTCTTGTAACTTTTCTTGTTTAAAATCAAAAAATCTATATCTAAAGTGATTTTTCGGCCTATAATCCCGTCATTTTTTTTTTTTTTTTTTGTATTTAGAAGCATTTCTTCAACAAAATGAAATTCGGAGCCTTAATTAAAATCATAATATATACAATTTTTTATATATATATATATTTTTCTATCTCATTGTATATTGAAAATGTTGGCAGGCTGTGAAATTATAATTATTAAACGATTCTTATCCGGAGATTGTTCTTTATAAATGTTATTTACACAGACTGGTGGAGGGTTTGGCTAAAAAAGAAAAAAAAGATTCAAAAAAGAATTAACATATTTTCTTTGGTTTCTTATTGTTTAAAAAATTGAAGTTACATGTAAAATGCTTCACTAATTTATTTGTCACTCACTTTTTGTGTTTTCTTCAGTGTTTATATTAATACCATAACCTTCATATATTTCCGCGTAATCCAAGAATATTAAATTCTTTATTAAATCGGTCATTTTTTATGAAGTCATTTTTAATTGTAAAAATTTCTCGTTTATCTGGAACTTTTTGATATCTACCGTTTGGCTTTATCTTTGTTACATACATAATGCTGTGACCAAAAAATAAGACCAATATTCAAGTCAAGTTGCGTGAATACGGAGAATATCGAAAATATTTGTTTTCTAAATTGGTAGCACTGTGACAGACATCTATGCCAACTTTCATATCATACACGTAATTAGTGTTTCAGCTGTGCTTGGTTTTGTACGACCTAAAAAGTATTTCTTCCGTTTTTATCCAATGCATGATTTTGTTGGGCAAAGTAGTTGCATTGAATTTCGTTTGCGAAATGAAATGAGATGAAACGACATAGACTTGCAGACACGACTCGAAAAGAACTGGTTAATCGAGCGAATGGCCTGCAAAAGTTGAGTCAAGACCGAAAACATCGCGTTGTAGTCGCCACAATTCTCTTCTATTCAGTTGGTGGTCTTGTACGCTATGAATTTCTTTCGCCGAGCGAAACACGCAAATTAACAAAGCGGCTAAATAGATTCGGAATAGTAATCAGATTTGAGAAAAAAATTAAATTAGTCTTACTTTTTGGACACATAGGTATATGGCAGTTTTAGGCCAATTACAGCCGGCATAGTGTGTGAAATATTTATAACGCACAGAAATAGGTAGTGGGAACTGTCTTAATAATATATATAAACTTAGACAACATCATCAGATAAGAAGCATAAGAAGAAGAAGAGGAATTTTCGTTAATTGTAGGTGGGCCCGTGGAACAGGCCGATCAGAAGAATTTGAACTTACCGAAAGGTGGAAGACGCACATTCATTTTATCTTGTGGTTTCGAAGATTGTGTATGTTACAAGTTATATGTCGATCACCATTTTTGACACTTTAACTGTACCACAGGAAAAGTAAGCATTAGAAAGCCCAAAAAATGTATATATGTCGTGAAAGCGCTCATCTTGAAAGTTGGCATAGTCGAAAAACTAAACTGAAATGGAGTGATTTCAGAAAGCACAAAAAATCAATTCAGATATCCATCTGGAGTTTGACGTGCACGCTAACTAACTAAAGCTTTGAGATATGAAAGTGATTTTGAAGAAAAGAGCTGCAAGTTCTAAGTAGTTGAGCTGCTGGTCAACTGTTAGACATCATAGGCTTCAATGTAAAGTGAATATAACTTTCTTACACTGCTCATAGAAATATTATAAATATTATTATTTACCTTATGGCACGTTTTTATTGCTACTATGGCTACTGCTCGACTGCAAACCTATTACAGGTAAAGTTATGGTGCCGTACATATACACGAGCAAAGTTTATCCGTTGCGTGACTGTTGCGCGCGTTTAACACATTTTCAAATTAACATAAAAAAGCGAGGCCAAACGTCCATAAAAGTCCATAATTTATCGATACAAGTCTAGTATCTTTCTCTCAAAATAAAGTTAATAGCAAGAATTGAATCTTGATACTGAGAAGTGCCGATTTAAAGAAATTCTTATTCTTTAAGATGACGCAATTAAATGTGTTGAAGTAGTTTTTTCTTTTTAAATGTATTTTATATGTTGTGTTGTTCCCTTGCTTTATGTTTTCATTTAGTATCGATTTTTAATTTTTTATATATAGCTTTTTAATATTTATTTTAATTCGAAATGCTTTAATTGTTTCTTTTATTGTTTTTTCTTCTTCTTTTTATGTTCTATGCTTTTTTTTTCTCATATTCTCACTACTTGAACTTGAACGATAAACACAAAAATTAAAAAAATAAAAAAAAATAAAATAAAATAAAATTCTTACATATATCTCCCAACATTCAAACACTCGAAACTTTATTTGAAAAACTTTGGTCTGATCTCATTTGAAATTTTTCAATATCTAATTTATTTCCCCAAACTGAATGATTGAATGATTGATTTAAAAACAAAACAAACAAAACAAAACAAAACGTGTAAAAAAACCAAATTAAATAAAACAAAAACTAGATTCGAGGCCATAACATTGCTCACCTCGATCCCCTCGAAATTAGTACCCCCGATTTGCCCGGCAACAGCACAACGAAGGCTGTTTATGCTAGTTTCAATTTTGGTAAGTAAGTTAAGTTATTTTGTTGTTGTTGTTGTTGTTGTTGTTGTTGTTGTTGTTGTTGTTTGGATAGTATCATAGTACATATCTTTACTTTCCATCACCAAATCTGTCCTGTCTTCTGTTTCTGTCTTATTTCTTTTAATTGTTATCCTAGAAAATTTATCTTTTGTCATGTTGTTTAGTATTGCGTCCTTCTGCTCGTTTGTCCCCAATTTTTTTTTGTTAGCTTTCAATTTGAACAAAAAATTCATGTAAATTTTTTTCATAATTTCTTCTCTTTTTTTATAGTGTTTAAGGCTTGCTTTTTTTGTAATAAGTTAAGATTCTTGAAAGTAATGAGAAGTTTGCTTAAATTTACAAAATTTTGAATAAATGAGAAAACAAAAAAATAATATCTGAGCTTACAAGACGCAATAAGAGATTAATGCTTGTTAAATGCGCGATAAAAATGATTGTGGACTTTTTCAAGCGATTCTTAAATATTAAATGCTTGCCCGATATTCACATTACTGTTTGATTTCAGTGATTCAATAAACTTAAGCAGATTTCTTTACTTTAATAACAACTAATAAGCTTTGTTGTTTAACTTTTTCCTAACTTTTCGTTCTTTTTTTTTTACATGATAAAAATAAGTTATATAAATCTCTTGCCTGCCTTGATTTTAAAAGAAAGAGCATGTTTTGTAAAAAAAAAATCTCCGAATTTCAATTGTATTCACAAAATTCTTCAATTTCAAGATTCCTTCTCTCTTTCATATATCTAAATATAAATTAATATTTTCTTTTTTTTTATAAAAATAAACAAAAAAAAAAACTTTAAATAGGTGAACAAGATATGGATCGTAAATTTAAATTGCCCAGCACTACTTATATTGGTGGTGAGGAACCGGCTTTGCCTTTAAGGTTAGTTTTGTTGTAATCAGTTTTAGTGATTATACTTTACAGCATAGCATAGACTGTACGCTGACCTAAACGTAACCACTCATTTTTGTGACTTATCAGATAATTACCAAAACTTGTAATTGGCCATTATGAAACCAATCTAAATAACATTACAAATTGAAGATTAATTAATACCTTTGGAATAAATTTTTATCTTTTTCTAATTAGAGAAATTTTAAATCGTTTGGAAAACGTCTACTGCAATAGAATTGGTATTGAATTTATGTTCATCAACTCTTTGGAACAGTGCAATTGGATACGCAAACATTTTGAGACACCGGGCGTTATGAATTTCACACCCGAACGGAAACGTTTAATATTGGCGCGTTTAACCCGTGCGACTGGGTACATTTTCTGATATATTATTAATTATACGTTAAATTTTAATGACAATTTCATGTTTGTTTTATATTTAGTTTTGAAAGTTTCTTGGCCAGAAAGTTCTCATCGGAAAAAAGATTTGGCTTGGAAGGCTGCGAGATGTTAATTCCCGCTTTAAAAGAAATTATTGATATCTCTACCGATCTGGGTGTAGAATCTGTTATTATGGGCATGCCTCATCGTGGTCGTTTAAATACTTTGGCCAATGTGTGCCGTAAACCGTTGCACCAAATCTTTACTCAATTTGCTGGTTTGGAAGCAGCTGATGATGGTTCCGGTGATGTAAAGTATCATTTAGGCACATATATTGAGCGTTTAAATCGTGTCACAAATAAAAATATCCGCTTGGCTGTGGTCGCTAATCCCTCACATTTAGAAGCTGTAGATCCCGTAGTGCAGGGCAAGACTAGAGCGGAACAATTCTATCGTGGTGATCAAGAAGGCCGTAAGGTAATGTCTATTCTCATACACGGTGATGCTGCTTTCTGTGGTCAAGGTGTTGTCTACGAAACAATGCACTTATCTGATTTACCTGATTATACTACTCACGGTACTATTCACGTCGTGGCCAATAATCAGATTGGTTTCACTACTGATCCTCGTTTCTCGCGTTCCTCGCCTTACTGCACTGATGTGGCTCGTGTTGTCAATGCTCCTATTTTCCATGTAAATGCTGATGACCCGGAAGCCGTAATCCATGTATGCAAAGTCGCTGCTGAATGGCGTTCTGCTTTCCACAAGGATGTCGTTATCGATTTGGTCGGCTATCGTCGTAACGGCCACAATGAAATTGATGAACCAATGTTTACTCAACCTCTTATGTATCAAAAAATTAGAAAACATAAGAATTGTCTTGATCTCTATGCTGACAAATTGATTGCTGAAGGTACTTGTACCTCCGAAGAAATCAAGTCAGTAGCTGAAAAGTATGAAAAAATTTGTGACGAAGCCATGGAATTGGCCAAAAAGGAGACTCATATTAAATACAAGGATTGGTTGGATTCGCCCTGGTCTGGCTTCTTTGAGGGAAAGGATCCTTTGAAAGTATCGCCAACTGGTGTTAAGGAAGAAACCTTAATACACATTGGCAATCGCTTTTCAGCTCCACCTCCAAACGCCGCTGAATTCGTTATACACAAGTAAGCTTTTACTAATTTCTAAAGAATTGACAAAGCGAGACTCCGGTTTCTATATTTTAGGGGTCTGACACGTGTTTTGGCTGCTCGTAAGGCAATGGTCGACGAACGTGTAGCTGATTGGGCGCTTGGTGAAGCTATGGCCTTTGGTTCTTTATTAAAGGAAGGAATACATGTACGTCTTTCTGGTCAAGATGTAGAACGTGGCACATTTTCTCATCGTCATCATGTCTTGCACCATCAATTAGTTGACAAGGCCACCTACAATCCTTTACAACATTTGTACCCTGATCAGGCTCCCTATTCAGTCTCCAACAGCTCTTTGTCGGAATACGCAGTATTGGGTTTTGAACATGGCTACTCCATGACTAACCCCAATGCCTTGGTTTTGTGGGAAGCTCAGTTCGGTGATTTTCACAATACGGCTCAGTGTATTATTGATCAGTTTATATCGAGCGGTCAAGCTAAATGGGTGCGTCAATCTGGCTTGGTGATGCTATTACCTCACGGAATGGAGGGTATGGGCCCTGAACATTCGTCAGCACGTATTGAGCGTTTCTTGCAAATGTCCTCTGATGATCCCGATTACTTCCCACCTGAATCTGATGAATTCGCTATTCATCAGTTGCACGACATTAACTGGATTGTTGCTAATTGCACTACTCCGGCAAATTTGTTCCACATTTTACGTCGTCAAATCGCTTTGCCGTTCCGCAAGCCCTTGATTCTCTTTACACCAAAATCTTTATTGCGTCATCCTGATGCCAAAAGTCCCTTCAGTGAGATGAGTGATGGCAGTGAATTCCAACGCATCATACCAGATAGAGGCCCAGCAGGTGACAATCCTAGCTCTGTTAAGAAAGTTATTTTCTGTTCTGGACGCGTATACTACGATTTGGCTAAGACACGCAAAGAAAAGGATTTGGAAAAGGAAATCGCCATCGTACGCGTGGAACAGGTAGATAGTTCACTTAAATTGAATCTATTGACAGAGATTTTGTTTTACTGATTATTTTACTATATTTTAAGATTTCTCCATTCCCCTTCGATTTAATCAAAGAGCAATCAAATACATATAAAGATGCTGAATTTGTTTGGGTTCAAGAGGAACACAAAAATCAAGGTTGTTGGTCTTATGTGCAACCTCGCTTTTTAACCGCTTTAAATCACAGCAAAGAGGTTGGGTAAGTTCAGAAGTCCTATATCGTATGTTATGGTTTTTTAATGTGAAGGCTTTTTAAAAGTTTATCGTTTTGATATTAAGGAAATCAAAACTTCTTCATATATGTTATGCTTAATAAGTATTTTTTTATTTAAATTTTAGTACAATTTCTTTGTAGATAAGAAATTCCTCTGATTTACGATAAGTTTATTTTTTTCTATTAGTTATTAATTTCTCATTTCACTTTTTTTTGCTGTTCCGAAAGAAAACAAAAATCACACGTTCGTTCTTTTCATTTATGAATAATCGAAATGTGTTAGTCCTAACATTTTTTTAAGTGATAACACTTTTTGCAGTGTTTGTCAATCTTCTTCTTTATTGTAGTGAAAGCACAACAATTTTTTTATATACACTTATACATATTTTTAAAGCACTCATTGCATTGGGACTTTTTACTACTTCTTTTGAAAGTTTATATGAGGAGAAGGAAAAAGCATTTGCTTTGCTATTCTCAATTTCATTTCACATTCTTTCTTTTAACTTTCATATTATCTTTTAAATAGTATAAAATAGCGTATTTTTCCCTAGATATCATCATTTCATTATATTTGTAGATGTAAATGCCAACAATTCATTCATAATTATTATATCATTTTCTCCACGACACCATGTTAAAGGGTTTGAAGTTGACGGTCAAAAAGCTTTTTCCCATCATAACCTATTCTAAAGCGGGATAATAATCTTCACTGTAAATTTTTTCAGACATTTGTAAATTCTTACAAATATTACTGACATTAAAGTGCCCTCGTTCCCTAGTTATGCTGTGTTTACTCCTTTAATTTTACTTCGAACTCTCATTAAATTGTTAGCACAGCCCGGATATATATATGCGTTAAAGCTGTCTACTTGAAATAAGACTGCCAAAATCGTTCTTCTGCGTAACGTTTATAATAGAATTTAAACTCCTTTTAGTAGCTCCACCTACAAAAATACCTCTATTGTCATGTTTAATATAATGTTTCATAACATATCCAGTATATTGTTTACTTATTATTTAGCGGGGTGACTTTTTCGGTGAACAACAAGAAACGCATTAACGTAAAATTTTCGCTGCTTTATCTGCTCACCCATTTGACCACTAATCTCTTTCCTGTACACGCTAGGTACACGCTAGTCAATTTTCGAGATATCTTGCAAAAATTCCAGATCATTATTTTTCTTTCTTCGAATCAGATCACAAGTCAACACTTGCAAATTGAAAATGAAAAATGTGAATTAAAATTCAAAAGTCTTAAAGAAAACAACTTGTAAATTGATTGATCGGTCGATCTAGCGCCAGGAATTGTATCCCGCTCTTCCACCTGAGCCCCGGACATCCTAACCTCTAGACTATGCGGCAGATTTATTATTATTTATATCACAACCTACGCAATTTCTTATAGTTAAAGTAAAGGAAATAATTGAAAATCGATACTAATCGTTTTAGTCACATAACACTACATTTTTGAATTTAATATTACTTATAAAGTTCACTTACTACAATTTACGAATTCTAATTTATGACTTACAAGTTCTGAATGAATGAATCCTTGATGTGAGTTTTTGAATGTGGAAACTTCGACTTTGTACTTCCAAGTGCAATGTCCCTTAAAATAATGCAGCTGTAAGCTAGCGTTAAGTTTCGTTATAGACAAGATATTTAATCGGCATATTCGAAATTAACATTAACATCACGAGTTTTTTCGTTGACCAAAAAAACATGGTTTGCCGTAAAGTTTACTACCAGACTTGTGGCCCCCCAAATTGTTGTTGTGAAAGTCGTTATTACGTTTTGGACATAAATCGGTGAACTTAGTTTGCTTACGATTAAAGCCCGATACTTTTTTATAAACTGTTAAACTATTTTTAAATTACTCTGCGTCCTTGTTTGATATTATAATTCCAGTTTAATCAAATCTTACTTTCCAAAAAAAAAAAGAAAAAAAAAAAGAAAAAGATGTTTATTTTCCATCTCCTTTATTGGTTTATAAAATACGAAATTCCACATTAATTAAATTAAGCATGGCTTCCTTCTTTTTTATTTATTTACACCTCTCCTTTGAATTTACCCAATAAATTGTATATTAATTTTCCTTTGATGTTTTTTCCTTTTTTTTTTTCTTGTGGTTAACAGAAAATATTTTCTATTATATTAAAAAAAAAAAAAAAAAAAAAGTTGTGTTTAAAAGCCAATGTAAATTGTGTTAACGTAGTCCACGTCACTTTAATATACTTTCACAACATGAAACCAATAACAAAAAGATTAAAAACTTTTGTGAAAAAAAAACAAAACAAAAAAAATACTCAAAGCAAATTGAATCAAATCATTCAGACAAATTTCCATATCGCTTTTCTTTTCTTGTGTATGTATATTATTGTTACAGCCTCAGTGATGTGTCGTCCTCTCCCTCTGCTACTACTAAGACTACTACTACTACCACCACCACCACTAGCACTACTAATGTCCAAGATTCCGATACTAGTGATACTGTATCATCCCACATTAAACCGAAACCTTGGTTAAGTCGTATGTTTGCCAGCAAAACTGCTGATGCTGCTGCTGACAAGGCCAATACATACGGTGGCACTCAGCAACAACAGCAGCAGACCGGTGCTTTTTGTGCTACCAAACATTTCGATCTTAAGAACGTACGTCATGATTTCAATAGGCCCTCTGGTAATGCGGCGGCACCCGGTGTGCGTATTTCAAAAACTGGACGCAAAATTAGGTGAGGTCGGCTTTTTCTCCACACATATACGTATACACCCATTAAATTTTAGTATAAATTGTACTTATATCCTGTTAACAAATTTGTTAACATTTTTTTTTTTTAACTACAAACAATTACGCAATTAAAAGTGAACTGTGCAAAATATTAGTACAAAGCAGAGTAAATAATATTTTAGTACGATGATGTTTCGTTGATTCATGTTGTTTTTTGATTCATCGTAGTACTATAATATTGAAAAGTTGTTCGTGTCATGTTGACAGCAAACAATTTTTTTTTAAAATATCATTTCGTAAATTTTATATTTGAACAACTTTCTTCCTTACATTGAAAACATTTATTTGCAGTTCACTATTTTGTTGTTTTGAAGAATCGATTTACCATTTTTTTTTTTTTTTCTAATTCTTTTTCTATTACTTTTTTGTGTTTAGCAGATGTGTTTTAAAGTCTTGTATTCATAAATTATTGTTATTATTACTGTTATTATTATTTTTTTGCTTCTATATGAGTTTTGTGTTCACTCCGTCTATATTCGTACGTTAATTGTAACTACATGTTCATGAAATGCATGTGCATGCTTGTATGTCCATTGTTTAATGTGGCTTCATCATATAATGTGCGTTTATGATTATGTGCTCTTATATATGAATGTGTAATGTTTCTTATTCTCTCTCCCTCCCACCGCCTCCTTCAATATCTTTGCCGTAAATAAAAATATACGCCTATTTTTTTTTTATAATTTATTTTACTAAGCAATGTGTAAATTTAATCCAATTAAATTAAATTTTAGAAGAAAACTGCTTTTCAAAGACTCGTGCCTCAGTAGGGAAAGATTAGCCTTTTTTGCATTTTATGAATTCTGAAATTTCCAAAGTAAATTAAAATGCGGAAAGGAAACGGACAGACGGAATTTTGCTTCAAACTCGAAAAGTCACTGTTAATCCCTGTTAATGGCTACAAATGTACGATCGCAGCCGAAATTTCTTTCAATTTCCAAAAATATATTAACTCTAATAAATAAGAAAGAAAACGACGACATCAACTATCAGTGCATTTCTGCTACACGCAGCTCGATGTTTATAATAATTTTATGGAATCAACTTGAGTAGGGTAACATCATCTGCAGTGGCGTTGGAATTTTTATTCCAATTTCTTCGAAGATTACATATAGTCTTGGGACTTATCTCATTTGCATTTTGCTTGCATTACGTGTTCGAACAATAAAATTACATGATAAACGATTTCTCATTGCGTCCATATATCACAATGTTTCTGTGCCGTGCAGACGACTCCAATTTGTTGATTGTGAGTTCTTATCGCGAACCGAGCATTTAAGCGAGCAATGCACGATAAATTCTTTGCACAAAATCCAAAAAATCCGAATGCTTTCTATGAAACAGTACAATATTTCATAATGGTCGAGAAAGACCATTTGTTGTTGTCCAATACAAAGCTCAACGAGTGTAGTCCTTGAAGAAAACTTGACATTTGCATTCATCTTTTAACGTATCTTGCACAAACATTGCATTTCTTCTACGTACCTTCCACTGGCCGTTGTAGTTGGTGTACTGACAAAAAAGAACAAAAATTTCATATTTTGGAGAACTTTTCGTTTTTTTGCTTCTGTTCCTTCTGTTGATCAATTTCTAAAAGTACAACTGGAAATTGATTAAAATATCAATCATGCGTTAAGTTAATGTTGTGCTTTACTTCTAATAGTAGTCGTAATGATAGATAGGCGGATATAGCTAAATCGTCTCAGAACCATCCACTGAGAGAGAGAGAGAGAGAGAGAGAGAGAGAGAATTGGTTTAGTTTATGTGAATCTCTCTCTCCGCACACCATTCGTTGTGAATTATGGAAGGGAATGAAGATAGCTGCGTCGTGAACGGTTTTTAACATCAATTTTAATATAAATAAACTATTTTCTCCAAAATCTTAATTTTTTGCTAAGTTACTAAACTATTTAACGTAGGAATACATTTTCTCACTCTCGCACTTATCGCTGTACTATAATTCGCCCAATATCTTTACTCTTCGGAATTTTAGCAGGGAATTTTGTTTATTTGTCTTCGACTGACAGTTGTTCCTTCGTTTGCGGTTTATTTAAAATTGATTTTTGGTAAAATATTTCCTTTTTCAAAACCGAATCCTGTAGCAAAGACAACGACTAGAAATCAGTTCGATCCGTTTCCTTATGATCAAAAATGCATTTATTTCATAAGAAAATTAATGAACAATTTAACCAAAGTATTGTCCATCGCTGGCTATTACTACTACTACTACTCCTACTACTACTACTACTACTACTACTACTACTACTACTACTACTACTAGTACTACTACTACTACTACTTGCCTACCTTTGAGACAATTTCCAAATTCTATCTCGAAATCTGCTTTTTTGTGAGGCTACCGCTAAAAGAATCTATATTTGGGTATCGTTCGTGTACACTATAAATAATCTATTGAAACCCGTGTTAATCGGGAAGCAAGGAAGCTAGGACATTCCAGGTTAGAACTGCAAAACCATTGACTGTAGTACGAGTTTTGCTATATGGAGCTGAATTCCCTCATACTGAAAACTCACAATGTTATGTCTTTTCACATACCGTGATCAGTTCTTGTCGCAATTTCATGAAATTATTGTTGGTAGCGTTTCTTAGCGATGGGTTCATTGGGATTCGAGCAAAACATAATACATCAACAAAGGGCCGGGTTGACCCCTTTAAATGAAGCCGCCATAGATATTCAACTTTGTCGTTAATGTTATTGGTTCGCATACTTTGTAATCATGGTTATTATGCTCTTAAGATAGCACATTCATCGTTCATTACGCGTGAGAAAATAACAGCACTATCTTTTGCTTTCCCGCAAATCGCGTCCTTTTTTTTTGCTTGGAACAGAATTACTCTTAGTGAAAACTTCAAGAAACTATGTTGCGCACTGCACGCTTTAAGGTACTAATTTGTACAGTTGCTTATAGTCTTCAGGACTAAGAAGAAATCGTACATCAAGTTTTATTCTCCCGCCCTCACAAAACGAACCGAACTAATTTGTACTCCGAGTACATGAAAGTGAAAACATCAGAATTAGACAAGACCGGCCGTTAAATGCCATCCACAACATCTACCATGTTCACTACAATTCTTCATGTGTAGAGCTGCTTGTTCGAAATGTAAACTAATCTTTTGGTTAAAATTTGGCAAAAATTAAATTTTCTTGTCTGATATAATTATTATTCTTCGTCTGTTTCTGTCATAAAGTATTAAAAATGCGACTTGCTTCGACTTTTTACAACTCGACAACTCTTAAAAAAATGGACCTACATAGCCCAAATTTCCTACAGTTCATTTCTGCGTCAAATTTTGATTATAAAATAGAAAAAATTCAATCTTTTTAGTGCGTCGGTTATGGCGTCGGGGTCATATGTCGAAATATTAACAGTCAGCAATTGTTAGAGTAAATCTTTAACTTTTCTTTTAATATCTTTTTATTCATTATGTACCATTTTCTGATCTCATCAAAGCATTGTCTTCTTCTCGTATAGTCGACTTAATATAACCGATATTTGAAACCAAAAAAAAGCGCTTGAAAGGACTTTTTTTGATTGCAAACTTAAAGGTGAACATTGTTGCGATAACATTTTAAGCCCGCGACAGGGTTGTGTTAGATTTGTTAACACATAGCAATATCTGCAGTCGAGACTCCTTAAAGAGTATATTATATATGCTTGGTTAACAACGTGACCAAGTAAATCAATTTCACCTAACCCTGTGTGTTTAGCGTAGGTCACTTTGTCGAGAGGAACAGGCGTGAACTTAAATTCTTTCTTCTCACACCTGTCAGGTTAGGTTTAACGCACTTACTGAAAAATTAATAATAATTAATCTCCGTTTTTTTGCCAAACTATGTGGTGGGATCATGGAGTACTTAGTAGTTTAGAGTGCGAAAATTATTTCAACTGGCTTGACTCAGATTGCGAAGACGCCACCTTACGTAAAGATCACGAGACATTTGGTTGTGGTTTTTGGTTAACTAGAATACAGATGGACGGTGTCCATTGATTTGTTTTAAAAGGTTTTGGCAAAGCCGATGTAACTTATTTTTTATTTTTTATTAGAAAACTATAAAAAAAATCCAATGTTTGGAGGAAGTTTGATGCAAACATAACCATGCACAACCACCAAGTCCATGCATCGTGTAATTCGCTAGAATAGAAAAATTATGCCGAAGACAAAAGATGCCTTATATTAATCACTACATGTAGGTATAGAGAGGGAGGGCATTGAACCAATAACAGCAATAATCGGAAAATTTTGTACGGATCCAGCTTTTCTTTTAATTTTGAAGGACTTTCATTACGTCCTTTGTATATATTTAGACGACGACAAAGTCTTATAAATGCACTTGGAATTTCCGACATTCTCGTAATTCATTAACATTTCACCCGCCAATCAATACAAATTTCAGATTTCATGTTTTTTTGCTTACTGTAATTGGTAGTTAAAATCTCATTTCACTTTTTTTTTTGGTTTTTTTTGTAAAGGAAACTTTCATCGTTACCATCAATTTTCATTTACACGTTTTAAATTGTTTGCTTTGTTATTTTTATTTTAATTTTTTTTTTTTTAACTTTTATACAACAATATAGAAAGAAAATATATAGAAACAAAAAAAAAAAAAAAAAAAAATTTAATATTTCTTTATGCTCTTTCACTTTAAATAGCTACATTGGTCGCCCATGTGGTGCTTCGACTGCTACCGGTTCAAAGGCTCAGCATATACGTGAATTGAACGCCTTCTTGACTGATGCCATGAAACTGTAAATTTGGTATAAAACGATTTTCGAAGTGTTCAAGTCGAACACTCGCATCTGTACCGCTGTAATAAACTGACTGTAGTGATCATTTCGCAGGAACAACAACTTTGTATAGAGTGAGAGAGAGCGTTAGACAGAAAAAAAGGTTTTTTATTTTTATATTTTATTTTTATATTGTATTTTTTTTTATTTATTTATTTTTTTTTTTTTTTTATTTTTCGTATCCTTTATGTCTTGTAAACTTTCTTTCACAAGTTATACACATATATATAAATAACCAGTTTTCTTCACTTCGGTTTTCTCTGGACTTTTATTATTGATTTTTGATTTTTTTTATGTACGTGTTGTCCGAATCCCAATGACAACAGCAACAGGAACAATAACAAATTACTATTATTACTTAATTTAAAATCAATCGTTAAGATTCTATTATTATTACTATTTTAGTTTAGATAATTTAAAGAAAAAATATATATATATTTATAATATATATTTATATATATATTAAAATATATATAGAGAGTTTTAACACGACGTGAACGAGAATGAATGAAAAATGTTAGCAAATAACGAAAGCAAGAGCAAATAACGAATTCAAAACAATTCACATAAAATACAATTTTTATTTTTTCTAATTTTAATTATTTATTTTTAATTATAATAAATTATAATTTTAAAAAAGAAGAAACGAAATATAAATAAAAAATAGTTAAACAAAATCAATATAAATAATAAATTTGGTTTTTTTCTCTTTAGATTATGTATTTTAACACAATAATGTATTGAAAAACAAAACAAAAAAATTAAATTTTTTTTTTTTTTTTTTAAATATAAATAAGAAATTCGATCATGACAGGAAATTAATAGGTAAGCTGCTGAGCAGACTTGTCAAAGCATATTGTAAATCGAAAATAAAATTGCCTCTGTACAAACACTTATTACTTTTTTTCATTTATATTATTTGCAATATGAAATATTTTTATAAGAAACATTAAATTGCATCGGAACTAACGTTAAGCTAAACTAATGATGATGATGATGAAAATGTCTGCTGGAATCATTTAGGGACAGAGAACAAAGCCATATACAAGTACAAATTGTTCTTTAATCACTCAAGATCTCCTGAATAGCCTGAGACTGCATCTATATGGCTAATGGATGTTAAAATCTCCCAAAACCTCCTCCCGTTCTAATGAAATTAGCTGGTCTTTTCATTTTTCCCCTTCACATGCCACGGGAAAGGTCTAATAATATTAGATGAACAATTTCTAAACGCATTGTGGGTCGATCCGTCCGTTCGAATTGAAATATATACACTCTTGGTAAAAATTTGACAGATTTAAATTAATGGCAGGCCTAAGGCGGAGGGGTAATCAAAACAGCTTTCAAAATACCCCTGTAGAAATTTAGCGGGAACATTTAAAGTCACCTAAAGATTTAGCATCAAATTGGTGGCCAAATTAGTGGTCGAATTGACACGCCCATAAGTTGTTCTAATTGGCTTTTAATAAACAACTTAAAAAAGTATTCCGATCGTATAAAATCGCAAATCTGCTCAAATACACTTGAATGCGTGTCAGTACTCTTTATATACTGTGTGCCTCACATTTTCCTTTTTTGTCTTCTTTTCTTTTTTTCCCCCTTTCTTTTTTTATTTATTTATATTTACTATTTATATTACCTATGAAAGTTCAAAGGATTTAATGTCTCTTGCGAGAAATGAGAATGACTTTTGATTTCCTTTCACAATACATTATGAAATGAAAAATAATTCATGTGATAATATTAAAGAAAAAAAAAACAAAACAAAAAATACAAAAAGAAAATGAGATCCCTTTCATATTTTATTTCACAACCCAGGGATAATTGAAATTTAATATCCGTTAATAGTTGAATTCGTAACAATTTTTTTTTTTTTTTTTGCTTTTTTACGTAGAAAGATATCGCAAAAGGAATATTTTTTACAATTTTTGACTTTTTAAACAAAATGTTTTTTTTTATTTTTCTTTATTTTTAATTTGTACATTGAAAGTAGATTGAATAAGTGAATAAAAGTATACTTCATGGTATAGTTAATTATTAGAGTAAAATGGCTTTAAAATTTACAAAATATCTAAAGAAAATTTATCATAACATAACTAAATGTTGCGAAACAACTTTACATTGAATATAAGCGATTATTATTTAGTTACGATAGTGGTAGCAAATGTAAAAGACTTAATTTATTTAGTCTCTGAACGAAATGCACAAATAACTTATCAAAAACTTATAATTAATACACAGGGCGAATATGTGAATACGCGCTAAATCCTAACATATTTTACTAAACAGTATCGCAATATTGAAAGTGGGTAAATAAAATTATACAAAATTTAAATGTTTAAAAAGAATAAAAGCAACAAACCAAACTGTGTTTTCTTTCTTTTCAACTTTATTGTTATTATTAATTTTCTTCTATCAATGATTGATCAACGACGTGCGGCAACATTCTTTTAGTCTTATATGCATAATAATAAATGTGAATAATCCTTTCGCAAGCAGTTGAAACAAAATCGAAAATCGAATTAACTAGAGATTCCAAGGAATTATATTTTAGTATCCAATGTAGGCGCGTTAAGCAAGTGTCGCGATTAGAGTCCCTGCTCCTATTCGCATAGTATAAAGCAAAGTGAAGGGCTTTCAATAAACATGAGGAATTTGAATGACGGCCCACCATTAAATACCCTACACACCACTTCACTTAATACAGTTATTCATATAAAGACTTTTCAAAATCAGGCGTAATATGGAAAGAGGCCAAAAAAGTGGTTCGTAACAAATCATTTTCAATAGCGTTCGTCTTTAGGTAACAACCCTTTGGGATACCAAATTTTAAAATGGCCAGACAAGTTTATATCAGCATATTAGTTCTTCTGGGTGATGTATACATCCGCATAAACTTAATAAGGCTTTGTAATACAAGTGGTGTAGGGTGGTATAATAAATCGACTGCAAAATGGCTTAAATCGATTCAAAGAGTCATTGCCAGTCATCGCGTTGGTGTAATAAAGGATAGATAGATGCAACTTTATATACCCTCTATATATGTACATAGAATATATGTGAAAATTTTCATCGCTTTGTCGATTTTCGTCAATGAGCGATATGAAAAAACCCCTTGTTTTACCAAAGATTTGCAGAGAAAGCGAATAGAAAATCCTTTAACTAGTGAAAAATCATACCACATGCAACTTCGGGTGTACGTTCTTCGCCTCCGATTATAGTTTTCTCGTTATTTTGAGAACATTTATTGCCGCTTAAGCAATGTAATCCCGCTTGATTTTTTAAAAATATTTGAAAGTTTAATGTGCACATGTGCATAATGCAATTGTAAAAGGAGTAAGATGCTACTAAAAAGACTATTCGTTACTTTTTGTTTCTAGATAAATTGTTTAATTTCAACATAGATCTAGTAAAACTTAATAACGAAGTTGAAGCGCGTATCCCGTAAAAAACGAAAAATGACGGGTATATTCATTTTGTCAAAAAGTTTGTAACGTCCAGAAGGAAGCATCAGAGACACCACAAAGTGCATATATTCTTGATCAGCATCAAATTCTAAATCAATTTAAACATGTCCGTCTGTCCGCCTGTGTAATGTCTGTTGCAAACATTCTCCTGGGCGCAAAAATGAAGTTATCAACTTCAAATTTGGCAAAAACAGTGAATGTTCTTGCACGCATATTGGTCGAAGGACACTCCCATAGCATCGCGTAAACTGAGAATATCCCTGCTTTTCAAAAGGAATGAAAAATTGGTTTTTTGCTTATCACTCATAAAGTCTTTGTGCACAAAAATGGAAAAAATTGACCACGCCTACCCAATATTACAGTGTATCAAACTTTAATTATCTTTTGAATACCTTTATGTATCTGTTTGCCCTTAGAAATTTGGGTTGGGATCCGAGTGCCTCTCGTCCTCCCTGCGAAAATAGGTTGCTTCTGTTGTCCTTACCGTTTCCTAAGAAACGTAGATTTGTTCTTGGCGTTTCCTTTGTAATCAAAGTAATAAATCGCGCCTTCATTACTTGGTGAAATAAGCTTTAATGTCCCTAACCGCTTCTCTAGGCACTTTATCTTGGTTAAGCTTAGTCAGTGTAAATATAATTATGAGCTATTTAACCTGCTTAGAGTTGTTTGCAAGAACCTAAATGACGTCTAGCACTTATTCTCATTATCGGACTCTTTAAAGTCCATTAAAGCAACATTGCTTAATACTCGTGATTTACCCATGTCGTAGCTGAACTAGCTTTTAACATTAAATAGTCATTATGTTCCGAAAATTAATTGATGTTAACTGTTATCGGTTGCCAAGCTTATGCATGTTTGCGATGCCTTAAGGGTTCATTTGCAATTTGGTCCAGTGCCGGTTGTAAGTGTCGCTCTATGCTAGTTGTGTACATGCTTTTTTTCTTTTTTTCCTTCTTATTTGTTTTATTGTACTGTACACTAAGCTTTAATATTAAATAATACAAGTTTTGCTTTAAGAGTCAATCGAACTCGACTGTCATTTGTTTAGTTGAGTTTCAGGTATAAGTAGAATTAAAATAAATAAATAAATAAAAATAGTGCGCAGAAACAAACTTCCGAAACCCCATGAAGTATATAAATTCTTGGCCAGTTTTCAATTTGGAACGCATCTAAACATGCCCATCTGTTCGTCTACCCACCTGTGTAGTATTTATCGTAAACATTCTGCCGTTAGCGAAAATGAATTTTGCAAATGAATTTGAAATTGACCTGAACTTTTCAGAGGACACGCCTACAACGCCCACATGCCTATACAGTAAAAGCTTATATTTTGGAAGCAGAAGAAATCAGCTGCGGCTACTCCAATTTAGGGAGCATAAGAATTTTGTTCTTTTACTTCTTTTGTATTTTTTTCAAGTAAACGGTGATAGGTATAAAAGATTCGGTCGAGACCGAATTTCAAATTCTCAAATTTCGTTTCGAATTCTTATAAGGGACAAGAATGCATACTGCGAGTAATTTTCTACATTCCAGTTTTACTTAACTACTTTCAAATGGTGTTTTTACAAATATTTAAATAAAAAAAAATTGGCAACAATATGCATTTAAGGGTTAAAAAAAAAAAAAAACACTATGCAAAGGCTGCTACAAGAAGATATCTGAGATATTAAACCTACGATCCCGAAATTATATCGCTATGCATGTAAACCTTTGTATTCGAGTGCGACTGGATGTGGACGCCAAGGTCTCGTCGTCATTCCCCCCACCCCGCCATATTAAGAGGTACAAAATTGTGATTTTTATTAAAGCTTTCTTTAAACCAAAAAAAATAGTGAGCACTGAGTTTCTGATTTTAAAATACTTTTCTTGTTTTTCATTTTCAATTTGATTTTTTATAAAATAAATTATTTGTTATTTTAGTCTCATTAGAAGAAGCTGTCCTTTTTTCGGAAATTAAAGTAAAAAAAAAAGGTTTTTTTTCCTTTCTTTTGAAAACCCATTATTTGAACTCGAATTTTTGTAATTTCACACAACATCTGAAACGTTTTCAAACTAATTTCGCAACTTTTTTAAATAAATCGCAAGATGCTTAAAATGAAGATTCCCACGTACAACGCATTATTAGAACCTTGGGGGAAACGAAAGTTCTGGAAAAGTTTCCTGAATATTGGAGCTTCAGACGGATCGGTACTTTGAAACTAAAAAGGTTCATAGTAGTAGTTTGAAAATAGATTTTTCTGCAATCATTGAAATAGGATCTAGCTTCAAATGAGCCGCCGGCAAAGCAAAGGCGCTTCGAATCTAATAACAAAGGTAGAGGAAGCGGTGCCGCAAAACGAGCCGAAGTGTCTGTGGGTAGTGGTAATAGTGCAACTTATGTGGAGGATATGTATAACGCATGGAAGCGTGATCCCGGTAGCGTTCATGCCGTAAGGTTTTTTTTAAATTTAACACAAACTACACACGCAGAACGTTTTTGCTCTTCTTTTTATCCCCCAAGTCTTGGAATGCTTTTTTCGCTTCCGGTGCTTATGAATGTGTACCTCCCGAACATACTTCACAACGTAATTTGGTACCGTTATCTCATTTGTGCGGCCACAATCCTCGATCGGAAATTATCGAAGGCCATCTAAATGCTCAAAGTGTGATTCGTAGCTATCAAGTGAGTTACTTTTGGAGGCAAACCTCCTCAAAATTGGAACGACATTATAACATAAGTGCAATGCATTGGTTTTTCTAGACTCGCGGTTTTTTAACCGCAGATTTGGACCCTTTGGGTATTACCCAGTCCAAAAAAATTACCACACCCTGCGGTATGGAGTTAAGGGCAACTGAAGCCGTGTTAATGATGGTCAGCAATTTTGTTAAAGGCGAGTATTTGAATGTGTGAAAAATTATCAACAATCATGTCTTGTCTCTTCGCTTTGCTTTTTTAGACGGAAAACATATGGACTGTAATTTTAAACTGCCCGCAACTACTTACATTGGTGGTAAAGAGGAAGAGCTTACCCTTCGGTAAGATTACGGAATTGCCTATTTTTCATGCTCCTGACATCTTACTTGCATCGTCATTTGGATTAATTTCTAGGGAGATTTTGAAACGTTTAGAAAAAATCTACTGTGGCACTATGGGCATCGAGTATATGTACATTTACAGTGATGGGAAACGTGATTGGATTCGACAACGGCTTGAAAAACCAGGTTGCATGGAAATAAGTAAAGACAAAAAACTGTTAATTTTCAAGCGCTTGTTACGAGCGACACGGTAATAAAGTCGTATCTTCTTTTCCTGCCATTCAGTATGAAGAGATTTTTTCCTTTATTTGCTTTTTTCACTATGAATCCAGATTTGAAGCTTTTTTAGCGAGAAAATGGGCTGCTGAAAAGCGTTTCGGCTTGGAAGGTTGCGATGTAATGATACCGTGCCTTAAGGAAATTATTGATGTATCGTCGAATTTAGGTGTAGAGTCTTTCGTAATTGGCTTGGCTCATAGGGGCCGATTGAATACCTTGGCCAATGTCTGTCGCAAGCCATTGGATCAAATCTTTTCGCAATTTCATAGTTTAGATGCTCAAGATCTGGTAAGTTTTTAAATGACGGACGAATGACAATTTAAAAAAACAGAAAAACTGCGAAGTGATGCTGAAATATATCGACAACAGTTGGGTCTAGTACAATAACAAAAAAAACTGGGTTTTAGGGTTCCGGCGATGTTAAATATCATTTGGGAACTTTTACTGAACGTTTGAACAGAGTTACTAATAAGAATGTACGCTTGTGCTTGGTCGCTAATCCATCACATTTGGAGTCTGTTAATCCGGTCGCTCAGGGTAAGGCACGTTCGGAGCAATTTTACCGCGGTGATCTTGAAGGCCGCAAAACCATGTGCATCCTTATACATGGCGATGCATCCTTTTCTGGACAAGGCATTGTTTACGAATCAATGCATTTGTCCGATTTGCCCAGTTATACCGTGCATGGCATCGTCCATATTGTGATTAATAATCAAATTGGTTTCACAACCGATCCTCGTTTCTCACGCTCCTCACCAAATTGCACGGATGTCGCTCGCGTTGTGAATGCTCCCATATTTCATGTAAACGCTGACGATCCCGAAGCGTCGGTACATCTTAGCAAAATTTGTGCTGAATGGAGAGCCGCATGGCGACAGGATGTTGTCCTGGATTTAGTAGGTTATCGTCGCAATGGTCACAATGAAGCTGACGAGCCTATGTTTACGCAGCCCCTGATGTATACGAAAATACGTGCGCACAAGCCCGTCTTCGACATTTACTGCGAAAAGTTGCTTGATGAAAAGGTGATCACAAAGGAACTCCTTAAACAATCTATTGATGAGTACGACGCGATATTGGAGAAAGGTTTCGAAGAAGCCAAAAAGATTACAACAATTAAGGTAAATTGTAAAAAATGCGTCATCTTCGGACAATGAAACTTAAAAATTAATTCTTAATTTCTTTTTACAGTACAGTGATTGGTTAGATTCGCCCTGGACTGGCTTCTTTCAATCTCGTGATAATTCAAAAGTACCATGCACCGGTGTAGATGAGAAAATCTTGTGTCACATCGGTTACAAGTTTTCATCACCGCCGCCGCCTGAACAAAATTTTGTATTACATAAGTAGTGTTTTTAATTTTATGTGTAAATCAAGAGTCTGGACAAAATGTACAATTTTCAGAGGTATTGAACGTATTTTGGCTGCTCGCAAACAATTGGTGGATGATCGTACAGCCGATTGGGCTTTGGGAGAGGCTTTGGCAATGGGGAGTCTTTTAAGGGAAGGCGTGCACGTACGTCTCTCAGGAGAAGACGTTGAACGTGGCACTTTTTCGCATCGCCATCATGTTCTGCATCATCAGACTATCGATAAAGTCACTTACTGTGCCATGAAGTGTTTATATCCTGACCAGGCGCTCTATTCAGTTTGTAACAGCAGTTTAAGTGAAATGGGAATTTTGGGCTTCGAGCATGGATACTCGATGACAAATCCTAATGCTCTAGTTATATGGGAAACGCAATTTGGCGACTTTTACAATACCGCTCAGTCCATAGTCGATGCGTTCATATCATCCGGCGAAATGAAATGGGTTCGCCAATCAGGTTTAGTAATAATGATGCCGCACGGCTTGGAAGGTCAAGGACCGGAACATTCATCAGGCCGTGTCGAACGTTTTCTTCAAATGTCGGACGATGATCCAGACACTTTACCTGACGATTGTGACGACAATAATGTACCTTTGAAACAATTACGAACGATTAATTGGATTGTTGCCAATTGTACTACACCGGCCAATTGGTTTCATATAATGCGTCGTCAGGTGGCTTTACCATTTCGTAAACCTTTGGTATTACTAACGCCCAAGACAGGTTTACGTCATCCGTTGGCCCGTAGTAATTTCTGTGACATGATGGAGGGCACTGAATTTCAACGTATCATCCCGGACTATGGGCCTGCTAGTAAAAGCCCTAATGATGTTTGCAAATTGGTTTTCTGCTCGGGAAAAGTTTACTTTGATTTGTTTAAAGCCCGTGCCGAGAGACGACAGGAATGTAAAGTAGCTCTTGTACGCGTTGAACAGGTCGGTGCAGAGTTTTATGCATTGCAATCATTCAATTGATCTTGTTTTGTGTAATTTCTTTTGAAGTTATGTCCATTCCCTTACGATTTGGTTAAGGAGCAAATTTTGTTCTACAGAGAATCCGAATTGATATGGGCACAAGAGGAGCACAAAAATCAAGGTGCTTGGTTTTATGTGCAACCACGATTTAAAACAGCCATGACACCAGATTTTGATGAGGGGTGAGTGTTAACTATATTTTATGAAACGCTGCCCCCCTTCCCTCTTACTGCTCTCTTACTTAAGGGACATTTAAAATAATCTGCTGTAGCAGTAATAACTATTTAACTTAGTTACGAAGAGTAGGAAAAATAAAAAAGATGAGTGTTTCTATACTAATTTTGATTTTTGCGGTAGATTGGAGGCGTAACATTTGCATTTCCCGTTTAGAATATTTGCAGCATAATAATCAATTATCATACAATGTATCGAATATCTTAGTTGCTGGACTCGTCTTCTTCCCGTCACAAAATTCGGGTAAAGTTTTTTCATATCTGTACGCGTCTGAAACTGAAACCAGCCATGGATAAGATTTTATTGTTTTTGAGTAAAATAAAACGTTAGAAATTGGGCATAGTTATCAATTGAATAAAAAAGGTCGGGATGATGGCTTGATGGGCAAATGCGTCATTTTCTATGATTGAATAGATATCGATATAGAAAGTACAGGAAGTGGTTTTGTTTTTTTTTTTTCTCAAATGAAACAAGATTGTTAATCAAGCAAGAGTTCAATGCCAAATCCATTGACCAAAAAAAGACGAAAGAAAAAATAAAATAAAATAAAACAAAAAGAGTGGAAAATGAATGCAATCGAAAAATTGACATTAACCTTGAGGCGATTTACAAAATTACTAAATTCTCAATGACCGAACTGAAAAGGAATGTCGTAGATAAAGAATCATTTCATTGTTACCAACTGTATGCTACCAATGCAGATATATATATATATATATATATATATGTATATGTAACATTTCACAATAATTGACTTTGATGAATGCGTGCTTTAATGCAATTGAATGAAATGCCAATAAATGATAATCATCGGTAACGACATACTATTTGATGATATGTGTGTGTACCGTTTTGCTGTTAGCTTTTCCTTTACCGATAGTAGTATATGTAATATATTAATTGAACGATAAATAATGCAGACAAATAGTTATGGTATGGTTTTTAACATTTAATGAGATGTGAGAGGAAATAAAACAAATAAAAACAAAGTATAACCTCACGGTTTAAATTTCTTCCTCTTCTTCTTTTCGTTCTTCTTAATGGCTAGTTTTTCTTGTACTACAAAACTACAAATCAATATTTACGTGTCCTTCTATCTATCGTAACGATCCGTTATTCGCTTTAATACAATACAAACGCGCAATAGTCGTGTGTGTGCGTGTGTATATATGCATATATATATAGATATATGTATGTATATATGTATGGATATGTATGTGTTTGTGTGTGTTTGTGGAAGCGCAAAAAGCGTGCCAAACGTCACAATTACTTGTATTCGTTTATTGATTTTGTCTGTTTTTATTAAAAAAAAAAAAAAAAAAAAAAAAAAACAAAACAAATTCTAGAAATTGTGTTTGTCTCTACAATAAAGCACTTGAAAAGCAAATAAAAATTCGATGTGTTTTGTCTTTCTCAACAAACTCAAATTGTATGATTAAATTGTCGTCGTAAAATTCTCTATGAACATTACTTTCACTAAAATATAATTTGTCTGAATGTCTGAGGAATAGAGGAGAACAATTATCACAGACGCCTGCCTAGGGAAGCCTAAGGCAGCTAATAGTTTACAGTGATTCCCGATCAAAAGTGAAGGCCTCCACTGCAACGTCATTCCTTTTAATTTCAATTTATGTATGGAAAAAGTTACATATAGAGCTCGAAACAAATTAATTGTTTTTCGCTTTAAATTCGCGAAAGTATAAAAGTGCGAGAGTAGATAGATACAAATACATACAAATGCCTTATGATCCCACATACAATAAGTAAGCAAATTTAACCTCTTCTCTAACTAGACATTTATTTTTCACTACGACTCTTGACAACATCCATGCAAGATTTCGAAACATGGTCTGCTTCGTGTCGTGTATTATTGTCAAAAGCTTTTATTGTAATGGTTGTAATAATTATTGTTAGTACCGCAATGATGAATGATGAATGAAAGCATACCAAGTTTATTCTTGCGTCTGCATCACACACAAATTCCGCGATAAAGCAGAAATACAAATTCAAGGTTGATGGTAGCCGATGTAAGTGTGTTTTTTTTTGGTATTGGAGCTTTTTATCTCCTCTTAAGGACGGTCTTGTCGGCTCACTATGTGACCATTTGAAAACAGATATGTTTGCATTTTTTTTAAACCTTTAAACAAGCATTCGGTTAATCTTCCGATGCGCAAGTAAACAATTCCAAGTGCATAGTTCAAGTCAATGATAGTTCGTGGGCATCATCGATATATTGAGATGTTGTTGTTACAAATTGAAGTGAAAAGATTGGCAGATCCTTCCACTGGCATTGTTCAGAGTGTATGATTTCGCTTTGCTTTCCATTACCGGTACGTTACTGCTTTGCTCTGCTTAATTGTTCGTATGATTTCATCTTATGTTGGTGGAAGATGAAAGAAAAAAACAACGATTGCTGGAAGTGTGTGAGCCAAGCATACAACAGTCGATTTTAAAACTCTTGCGTTAGCTGTTAGGAATTTCTTTATATCTCAGCATGGCTGATAGCGTTATTTGTTTACACAAATATATTTTATTTCGCTAAAACTCTTACCTAAAAAACCAAACAAACAAACAAGCAAGAAAATGTTGATATTTATGAAAAAAAAAAAAAAAAAAAAATGCTGCAGATAGCATTAATAATACAATGCACGGTGACTTTTGTTTATTTTCTCTCCTTTAAAATTAATTTACTAGGAAGCGTAACTATTTAATTCAAGGAAATTTGAGAATGCGAACCGTAAAATTAAATAATTAATTAATTTTTTTTTTTTTTTTCAATTTCATTGGGAAAAATAAGTCTGCAAGAGAATGGTTGTTGCTTTTGTTAGGGAAAAGATATGAAATGTCATTTTACTTATGATCAGTTTAAGGTTTTCTTTCTGTCTAAGAAATCTGAAGGTACTAAGACTTGTTGCTATCGCTATATTCGCGAATATGGGTGAAATTGTAAAGCGCGCTACACGAATAACAACTGCCTCACGAAAGAGAGAAGTTATCAACCATTAATTGCCAGGAACTTTAGAAGCGATTGGATCCCAATATTCACAATTTTCAAAAAGTTTCACTGAAACTTTCTTTCCTGATTATAATCGCTAGCAGCAATCTTATAGTTGAAAACGATCCGAATTTTTGCACAAATATATGGCAGAGCCGCATCAACGTGCCCGAGCGATATGAATGAGAGCGACTTTGATTGTTCTCATACCATGCTCTCGCAATTAATTAAAAACAAAAACAAAAAAAAGGAACAACTTGAACTCGCGGGGTAGGGAAAAGGGATATCCAAGATTCCAATATTACGCAAAAACAATTGCTCTTCGGCTTATTTCGCGCATAGATATTTCGATATTTCGGTTGTTTTACATTTACTTGACATTCAAGTGCGCAACAAATTATTTACGCATACTTACACATTAAACACACGCTTTTTATATGGTTATCGTGTTTTTTTTTTTATTTATTTTTTATTTTTTTTCTTTCTTTTCTCGCATTTTTTGTTCCTTTCTTTTGCAGTCTTTTCTTTTCTCGCGTTCGTTTAACAAGAACTTGGCACAGTTTCGGTTAATTTAAAAAAGAAAAAGAGAAAAAAAAAAGTTAGCTACAAATAGCACGACATTCATTTTAATAATAACAACTAAATTAAATAAACATTAAAATAAAAAGTGTGAATATATTTGAAGGATAGAATTCTTTTTTGTTTTTATGGAGAATTGGAGCAATCATGACATGTTTGCGAGAGTTATATGATGATCGTGTGTAAAGCTTATGAAAATATTTCTCAAAATAACTTATAAATATGGTGCGAAATAATTGTTTTCATTATTGTTTATTAATTTTATTTTCACTTTATTCATTTCTTTATTTATTTATTTTATTTATTTTTTTTTTTGCTTATGCCAAAAATTCATCCTCTCCTTTAAAATGTGTTGTGAATACAGCAACATGTGGCAAAACAAAGAAATAACATAAATCTTTGAAATTTATTTTTAATATTTAAAATATGTAAGTCATATGTAGTGTATGATATATAAAAATACGTGTACACGTATTCTTCTAACCTCCATCCCTCATTAAACGTAACGCATGCATTATATACATATGTAGAAAATAATTTGGTGGCGGGGCACCGTATGTTTCCCTTGAAGAGCTAAGCTAATCTTCCAATTTCGTATCAATATCAAAAGTCAGTCCTTTTGTCGACGACAAGGCTGCTGCCGTTTCAATAGAACGAACGTAATCGTAGAGCCTTCATCTCTTTGTTCCTGATAATATGATGGCAGACAGAATTCTACTGCAGATGACTGGTACAAATGTACCATGTGAGTAGCGGAAAGTTTTGATTAAATCGGATATCATATCTCTCTTATGTGTACACCCCCTTCTTCCATTCTACTCTCTCTTTTATATGTATATGCTTTTAAATTAATACGAATTAATTATCCTTGCGCCTGAACTTAAACAACCTTTGATAATGTTATTTAAAAAACGAAAATTTATGAAGCACCGCAGACAAACTCATTCAAAAAAAAAAAAAAAAAAAAAAACAACAACAAAAATATGTATCGTAACGACAAACGGAAAAAACAGAATTTACATATTTCGCTTTATAAATAAATAGCGAGAAAAATATGTACGGCTTAATATGAATCTGGGGTACTCAATGAAATATATACATATGTATATATATGTATGTATTTAGGACTTTTGGGCTCTAGCGCGTTCTGTTTGACAGGTAGTGAGGAAGGAAGATCAGTGCATTTTTCGCGAGCTCCACATCATCAAACTATAGTGTTTGGATTTGCGGTACTATTCGATCCCTATCGAAATTTTCTCCGCAACAACCGTTATTGGGTGAACTACTTTAATAACTTCTTGCTTTATTTTGGTTTTGCCGCAACCGATTGAAAAGAAATTACTCTGGAAAACTTTATGTATACAAAATATGTAGTGTGAGATGCTTTTTCTTTTTGTTTTTTTGCTCTGCTTCAAAAAGCTTAGTGAAATTAGTTTACCTTTATCCCGTAATGACCTTAGTTTAAAAATAATATTTTCACATACACTAGATATATATGTATGTGTATGCAATGCTGCTTAACAAAAGGCACATATTTATAAGTCACCATAAGTCACCATAAGTTATAAGCATAATCTTTCATTTATATATAATGATGATTAAGAAAAAAAATTCATTCATAAAATTTGAAAAGCAATAAAACTGACATTCACTATACCCTATAATATAGGGTGCAACTTTTTAAAAAACTAAAGAGAGAGAGAGAGAGAGAGAGAGAGAGAGATATGTATGAATGTTTTCAATAATTGAAAGGAATCCTTAAGTTTTAGAAACGAGAAGATTGCAACTCTTAGGAAAGAAACAGCACCCATTACAATCGGGAATAGAATGAATACCAAGAAAGTTCACCCAGATTGGGTAAGAGTACAACAATGAAGGAAGGCATAATATCTTATGTTTCCTAAGTTCCTTTAGTTAAGGATAGCGAATTAAAAGGTTAATCAAGAAGAATTTTTGCTTATTAGCCATACAACGATACATTATTTTGGATATTGGAAGGCCCTATATATTCGATATATGTGTTGTCAAGTACAACTAATTCTCTTTTTATACGATAGCTAAGTTTCCATAAAATTCGTATAAAAAAAAGATATTGGATTATTAAGAAATTCTTGTCACTTACACATATAACCTCGACATAATCCTAGTAAATTGTGAAACATATAAGACGAACTTACCCAATAAAGAAATCTATCAGAAAAATTCCTGAAAATCGCATTAAATCGAAACAATTCGTGTAAAAAGGGAATTAGGTTTATTTGATTTGCATTTAATGGAAATCAGAAGAGAAATTACATTCCGTTCGATCTACATACCCCACTTGCTTTGTATACGATGTTTGATCAGAAATTAAAGCGAAAGTCCATTTGCTCGATATTTCGTTAGTATGTCATATCGTAATAAACATTTGCATTTATATAATGCCTTAGCATTTTTTAGAAGAATTGTAAACTTTACATTTTATATCTAATTAATATATATTAATATATATATATATATATATATATATATATATATATATATCTACATATATGTAGACTGTTTTCGTAACTGTGAATATGAGCGAATGGAAGAATTTTCGTGATAGTTCAGTGGTTCATTTAACCGAAACGAATTGTTGTCTTGTTGCACTTTATAGCTCATAGGGTGTTCGGTGCTTATTTCTAGGCGTTGAAAACATTTAGCAAACGTAATATGCGTCTTCCGTTTGTGGGGCACAATAAATGTTTTGCTTATCCAAATTTTCTTCGTTTCGTTTACCCTCTCAAGTCGATAGTTAGTTAATCGCACGCCCCCTCTTATCACTGACTTTTCATTTACCAAAACTTTTAATCGAAATTATTTCGGAAATGTTGGTGAGGAATAGTTATATATAAAGATTGGCGATTTTTTAAAATCTACTTACTTTTTTCCATTATTTTTTTATTAAACCAAATGAAAACAATAATTATTTTTGTTTTTATTAATAAAATATTTAAACGAATTTATTTTTTTCTTTGATATTTACACTTACACTTACGTCGTATGCAAGAGGATAATATTTACATCGGTTTCTCTAACAAATATACATCTATAATACATATATATATATATATATATATATATATATATATATATATATATATATACAAAGCTTAAGAAGTTCAAGTAAGAGTTATGAAGGAAAAAGCAAAAAAAAAAAAAAAAAAATTAAATTGAAATGAAATTTTTAGAACACGTAGTTATGCGTATATATAAAATGTTATTTTTATTTTTTAACTAAATATACCGTATATACTCAAGCTTTAAATAAATCGAAAATTAAATACATAAATATTCACTACATTTGAACATATTTAGGATATTTGCGTCAACGGCCCAATTGTTCAGTGACTATGAGATTAATTAACACACACAAATAGATATGTATATCAATTTTTTGTACTACTTCCCTCATCCAATATCACTTTCAATGAATGACATACAAACATATGATCAAGACAAGATGTGTCCCGTTTTCATTATACATATTATGTCCGTACGTCTGTATGTGTCTGTAGAATTTAGAAAAGCAAATTGAAAATGTTCTTCCCAACTTGAGCTTTGAGTTGAGCGCTTTTATTTTTTCTTTGCTTTAAAAAAAGGACAATGAGAAGAAGAAGAAGATGATTGAATCAGAAAGTTTCGAATAATTTTTTTCTCTCATTTGCGCGCTTATCCTACATCTTTGTTTTAGATATATATATATGTTTTTCTACTTATATACATTATTTATAACAATTATTTTTCATTCTAAAAATTTAGTAATAATAAGATAAAGAACCAAGCATTCACGTACACACACATTCATCCATTGAGATCATTAAAAAATTTTCTAGGCGCCTTAGAAATTTTTTTAACTAAACTCGAAAAAAAAAAACAAAAAAAAAAATAAAGGAAAAAACGCGTAAAAGTAATAAAACGCGTATCCTTATGTACACTTCTTCACTAAGGAGTTTCTCTCTTTGAACATTCTAAGAAGACAAGCAAACAAAAGAAAAACACTTGCCTGAAGCTAGCTGATGGTATAGGTAGGCGAACGTATCGTTTCGGTATTAGCAAAATGACTAGTCGCTTATACCATATTCCATATACTGAAAGTGCGTTTACGTAGATTTTCAGCTCTCTCTTCCTCTTCGGCGAGTTGCTCGTAATCTATTTCCAGATATTCTTTACCACCAAATTTCACTTTACGATTTGTGTATTTTTTTAGATAATTAACATGCGACGAGACGTCTTTGCCATCAATATCAATCAGATACGATATGCTGGTAATGCGCTCCTTGACTTTACCGCGCCTCCATTTGATTTGTGTTTTTTTGTAACGTTCGGCGTATAAAACCTCATCGCCAATTTCGTAGGCTTTAACCTTCATACAGGACTTTAGAGGTTTTGGTTCCTCGATAATTTGTGCTTCTTCTATCTTATCATCGTCCTCATCTTCGTCGTCAGTGACATAAGCTATAGGTTTTTCCAACGTTTCAGTTTCGGCGGAAACAATTTGTTCTTCATTGTTAGGCCGTTGGAAAAAGGAATCGGTCACGGAAAGACGACGTTGTTGTCGTTTAATAATAACTTTCTTTTTAATCTTGCGTTCCTTTTTACGCTTCTCAGCTATCTCTGCAGCTAGCGGTTGTAATTCCTCGTTGTCTTCTAAATTTTGATCACTTTGATCTCCGTCACCAAAAGATTCACATTTCATTTCAACACTACTTTCATCGGCTGGGAATTCTGCTGAGCTCGTAATAACTTCATCATTCTTGTTTAAATCTTCTTCGCTCGTTTTATTGATGCTGATTTTATCTGAGGAGGAGGATACTTGATGTATTATTTTTTTATGTATAACTTTCTTTTTATGGTCGGCAGGCTCGGCTTGAATTTCGGCTGTCTGCACCGGTGTGGGAGCCAATTGTTGTTCAGGCATTTTTGAATCTTTAGTTAATTCTTTCGCTGCTGCTGCTGCTGCTGCTTCTGCTGTTGTTTCTTCTCCTTCTTGACTTGTAGTATCTTGTTGTGTGATCTTTTGTCGACTGTTGGAAATTTGTGGACATTCAATGGTTTTTGTAATATCGGTTGTTGTCGTAAATTGTTGTTGCTGTTGTTGATGTTGTTGTTGCTGTTGTTCATGAATCTCCTCCTCCGTACACGAAGTTATTTTTTTCTCAATAAAAGCAACATTCGGTTTAGGTAGCTGACGTTGAGTTACATTAGCCGATGTTATGACGTCATTGTTGGCGTTCTTATTGATGGCAACAACCACCTGTTCGGATTGCTTAGATTGCTGAGTCAATTTATTTGAAATTTCCTGCGGTTTCTCCGCATAGATTTCTTGATGATCATCGTTAATTTCATCAGTCGCTTTACCGGTCTGTAGCCTCCCTACGACATCCTCAGCTTTTTTGCTCGTTATAATAACCGTACTTTCACTTATTAATAAATCATGAAAATCTGTCGTTACTGTATTAGTTGATTCTCTTGTTTGTATTGAACTCTTCATGGCCCTAGTAATTTCTGGCACAGTAGCCAGCATATCGGGCGAGTCGTTTGTTGCTCTAGACGTTGTGGTTGTTGCTGTTGTCGCTGCATTTGTCGCTTCTAGCTTTTCTTTAGCTGATAATGGACTCAATGACGCCGTGCGCCGTTCAATTTCTAATTGCGTTGGCAATGTTTTCACCTCATTTGTTATCACTTCATTCAATGGTGGTCGTTCTACAGCCGTATTAGCATTTGGCAACGAATGATTCTCATCGTTGATTTTCTTGGCATTATTTATGTCAATTTGTGTACTAGCTTCGTCAGTTGTGATTGTTTGATGCGTGACTGGTTGTTCACCCTTTTCATTACATCTCCTTGAGGGCGCACTTACCCGTTTAACTTTGACAACTTTCGATTTGTTCGTAACCTCTTCACCGGTGTCGGGTGTTGTCATTTTGCTTGGAACCGTTTTCTTCTTGATAACAGTCGCTGAGTCCGATGGCCTACGTTTGATTTTTCCTGGTAAAGCGATAGCTATCGGCGAATCTATTTTAGAGCTTTCAACGGCCGCTATTGAAGCTCGTCGCCCGCCCTCTTTTTGCTTGTTTACCAATTTTTTCTTCACTTTGCTTTTACTACCATCAACTGATTCCTGTGGTTTTTGTGCTTTGCAGATTTCTCCGTTGGTACATTTAACAGATTCTCGGTCCTCTTCTTTCAGAGTGTACAGAGAATGACTGATTTGCTCTTTTTCAGAAGCTTGTGTCGATTTTGCTGCACGATTACTAATGTCTTCAAGTTTTTGAATTTTATCTGGTTTCTCTTTATCGTTCACTTCATTTTGATCTCTTCTTGAAACTTCTGCATTTAATTCCTTCCCCGTACATTGGGACTTAACAGTTGACATTCGATTGCTTTCCTTAGACGATTGATTAATTTCTGTAATGTCAGTGGCGGCCTTTGTCGGCGCATCAAAGGAGGTTTGAGTGCTTTTTGGAAATTCTTCAAAGGAAGCTTGGTAGGGCGGGTTAGCTGTCTTAGTGCTATCAGTTTCTTTTACCATTAAATTCGAATTTTTAGCTGGAATCGCTATTGCCCTAGTCCCCAGGTTTGCCGACGTTTGTTTGCCTTCAAATTTTTCGTTTCCTTTATGGAATTTATGCTCCGTTTCGTGGTAACCTTTACCGACGAACGCCTGACTCTCGTCAACTTTCTTCGAATAACTATTAGTATCCAAGTTTACTTCAACCATTTTGGGAACATCTTCAAGTTCCTTGTAAATCGTGTTTGAATCCTGAACTTTAGATAATTCCTTATTGAGCTCAATTGCTTCCGATATCAAGTTCGAATGATCTTCTATAGATGTTCTATCATCTTTATTATCTTCTTGTATTCCCATTGGCAGTGTTGTGGTTTTACTTTCATTTAAAGGAACTTCTTCTGTCTCATATCTATTGGTTTTTGCTGCTTGAACATTCACATCTTTTATTTCTTCTTTACTTGAATCAGTTTCTTCGTCAAGGAAAAGACTGCGACGTCGAATTTTTTTAACAAAACGAAAATGTACTGGACCTTCGCTTTTAGATTCTGGCGGTGTGCCCAAAATAATGGAAGGTTTTGGGCTTTGAGGATCAGTCTGTTCCTCTTCGTTATCGTTGCTATATTGCTTTAGGACACCTTTCACTTCACTAAGAGCGCCTGAAATGCGGGCTTTTAAACGATTTAAACGTTCGATGGGATCTTCAGGAGGTTCATCATCGTTTTTCGAACGACGTTGGCGTCTTAAACGGGTCTTCTCTGGCAGTACACTCTCCAAATTATTATTTAATGATATCGAGCGATTTTGCAAAATGTTGTCATTTAATAATTCATTGCGGGTAGCGTTAGCGGGAAAACGTGATAAGTCAACCGATATATTGCCACCAACCGAACTTCTTTGCGCGCTTGAAGATAAGGCACGCAATTCCGCGTTGATTGCTGCCGTTTCGATTGGTTTACCGATTGGCACTCTTGCGTTATTCGGTAAAGCTCCTTTAGCACCTTTCATTTCATACTTCATTTCATCTGATAGCGAATCGTACTTAGCGAGTTTATTGATATTTTCGTCGACGAAATTTTCTTTATTTTTTTTGGAAAGATTTACAAGCACTTCGTTTGTGTCAACTTGTTCTTTGAAAAGATTTTCGAAAGCGATTTCATGTTTTTGTTTCTCGTTTACTCTCAAATTGAAAACATCATCACTGCATGTTAATAATTCATCATTTTTTCTATGATGCACCTGTGACGTAACACTAATACTGCCACCATACTCGGACGAGGTAAACGTTGGTGTTTCATAAATAATAGATAGAGCACTTCCCGTATTGCGTTGACCGTTTCGATTTGTTCCGTTCTCGACCGCTAATGTGCAAGTATCGCGTACATCTGAGCTAACCAAAACTACCGGATCGTTATAGACTCCGTCAAGATCATCGAGTAACTCATTTGTGTTACTCTTGCCATAACAAACACTTGTTACACTCAACGGGGGTGTTGTACGCTGTTCTTCTTTCCTATCTACAAGCGATTCATTATTCATGCGATTCATATTTCTAGCAGAGAGCGACAGCTTTCTTTCTCTATCTGCGTAGCCGTAAACGTCATCGCCAGTACGCTCAATATTTTCAAAATTTTGCTGCACTTCTGGTTTCTGCCTCGTATTTTTAGATGTGCCAGCTGGTACCATTCGTATACCAACATTGTCCTCTATTACTCTCCCGCAAGATTGATTCGACGATGATGATGCCAATGTTTGGGAATTTTCTACATGATCTTGTGCGTTTTGAACTTGAGCCATCAATTCATTATAGTTATGCGTCATTTGTGGCGTAGGCACCAAAGAAACACTCTTTCGAATTTTCCACTTGTTCGCTGGCAACGAATGCGTGGGTTTTAAATGTTTACGGCCGCTACGTTTTACATTCTTCTTAGCATTCACGATCGGGGAGGAGGAGTGGTACGCATTATCTTTTATGGGATATTTATCAATGCTTGGCAAAGTGTTTTGTTTACATGGAAAAGCTTCTGAGATCGCAAATTCCAATAATAAATTTTCATGTAGCGACAATCCATGGATTGTTGATTGCGTGTGGGCAGAATTCGCTATCGAACGAAATTCCCTACTCTCTTCTCTATAACTTTGTTCATTAATTTTGCGTAGTGGAAATTTATCTTTACTTTGATATTCGTTAACAGGAAACTTTTCTGCCTGCCTTTCATTTTCTTCTTTTAATGGAAGTGCTTTCTGAAATTTCTGAATCTTAATCGGAGCATTTTTTTGCAATTGTTCTTCGCCCGGGAATATGTTACCCATTGTAGGATTAGGGAGACTTCTAAATGGGAACCGTTTCAATATTTCAATTTTCTCCTTATTATAATCGTTAAAATTGAATAACGTTTTAAGTTGCGGTAATCTTTCTTTGAGTTGTTTTGAAATACCTGAGCAGTTTATATGCCCGCTATAGTTCTTATTTATGATCGTATTCTTTACCGGAAATTTCAAATGTTCATCATTGATGTCATTTGATTTTTGACATGTAGATAAGTTGATTGATGTGTCATGTGAATCATTTCCTGCAATTGGACTTAAATGATCGAGTATACGCGTTACTAACGGATTATCGTCATCGGTAGCGGTGACGTTATTCGCAATAGAATGCAGGATCCTCGGCATCAGAATTGCCGCAACAGTCTTAATCAAAGTCGAAAGATCGATAATTGGATGAAATTGATCGCGCACACAATTGAAGATTTTCTTTCTTTACATATTTAAATATATGTACATTATTGGGAATATAATTATCATCTTTTTCAAAATCTCAAACATAATTTTTATTCTCTTCTTTCTCTTAACTGATAACACAACACTTTGGTCGAGCTCTTCAATTCACTGGGAAAGTCTTACACAAATGTCTTTTTTGGGATTTTTTCTTTGGGTGTGTGTTTACTTGAAATTTTCTCACCCCAAAGAGGAGAAAATGAAAAAAAAAAAACTCATAAAAATTTCTTTTTCAAAATTTTCTTTTCAACTCGTCTTCACTTAATAACTTTTGAGTGTTTTTTTTTTATTTTTTATTTATTTTTTTTAATTTTTTTTCTTGCTTCTATGTTCACAATTATGTTATGGGCGCGTACGTCAACAAGAGTGATCTCTCGCGTGGTTTAAACACATTCGTCTGCCATCAAATTGTAAAATTTATTTTTAATTAACGGGAAAAAGGTATAAAAATTACAAAAGCCAAAAATTAAAATGAACAGAAGAAATGTTTTTCTTAATTTCTTATAAATAAACCCAGAAGTCATTTAAACTTTCATACGTATTATTTTATACTGGGGACCGTGTATGCCCACATGTTCACTAGATTCGTATATTCTCTATCTCTCCTTTGCCCATGATCATGATTTTCTGCCAAAAACTTTATACCGGCGACATGTCACAAATGCCTTCGGCGGCCGTTATACACATTATTCACGTTTACACTGCTTTTGTTTAGTTTCCATTGTTTGAAATCTTTCCTTTTTCCTTCCTCTTCGCGTCGACAGACTTTTTGGCAAATTTATTATTTACTGTTTTTTTATCTAAATATTGGTTTTTTTATATCCATCACTGCCAGAACAAAATGTATCGATTTTCTCATTCCGTTTGTGATTGTCAAAGACACACATAGACGGATACATAAAACCCCGACTTTCTTAGCCACATGCGACTCGATCTCGAACTCTTGCGAAAAAAAAGGCGAAAAATACCTATCTATGTATATGTATGTGTGCAGTCAAGGTTCAATTCCGTCATCGGGGCCCTTAAAATACTTAATATTATTCGCCCAAAGAGTTAACAAACGATTTGCGATTTTGATAAACTTGTTCGAGTATGACGAGGGAGACGAGGGGGACAGCGGGAATGCCTTGAAGACTCGTCGATAGGCAAATACAACTTGCCTGTTTTCTTTTATAATTTATTTATTTATTTACTTTTTTTATTTGTATTTTGAGAACGTGTTCAATAATGTAATGGTGTTGCGTCTAATGAGTATTGCAACGAAATTTCATTTATTTTTACTGTTTTCTTTTTGTAAAACGTCATTCGACAAACAAACGTTTTAAACAAGGATGGATAGATGGCTTTGCAATTGTATTAAGGGAGATCCTAAGCAAATTTTCTTTACACATAATTTCTGGTGTTTTTCTTAAGGCGCTTGAAAATTTGCCCTTAAAATTACCTGCAGATATGCGCCTCGGAGATCTTCTAGGCTCTGAAGAATTAAGCATTGAGGGGAGCAGCACAAATATATCTTCCAATAGTTCCAAAGTGGCGCTGTTCGAATTGAAATCTTTCAAGATTGAAGGGCTTTTTATATTAGTTATCTATCGATTGAGTGTTTCTTAGGTTTGTCGACATTTCGGTCAACTTGTTGAAATCAAAGCTCGAAAGCTCGAGACAAAGCATTTAAGTTGCACGCATAGTAGTCGTCAGTTGATGCTACCACATGTAAATTGTTTGGGCGCAAATTTTCGTAAAAAATTTTCCGAAACATGAACAGTTCTAATCTGAGAAAATTACATTCGGCCAGGACCGAATTTTCTATACCCGTCAATATTTATCCCAAAAGAAGTAAAAGATCAATATGCTTATGTTCCATAATATTCAGCGGGGGCAGCTGATGTCTTCTATTTTCAAAATAAAAATTTTTGGCGCATAGGCATGTGGGCGTTGTTGGCGTGTCCTTTAAAAAGTTTAGGTCAATTCCAAATTCCTTTGCAAATTTGTAGGCGATATCTTCATTTTCTCTAACAGACGGAGAGACGAACAGGCGAACATGTTTAAGTGCATTCCAAATTTGAAACTGGCCAAGCATATTTATACACTTTACAGGGTATAAAGGTATTGAAAAAACAATTAAATTTTGATACACTATAATACTGGGTAGGCGTGGTCAAGCTTTTCCATTTTTGTGCCCAAAGGCTACAGCATCGGCCATAGAATATACATTTATATGCTGTAGTTTATGGGTAATGAGCAAACAACCAATTTTCAGAAAGTTTACAATCAACATTCCACAGACGCACAGACGGTCAGATGAACAGACGAAAAAACGGAGAAACGAACATGTTTAAGTCGATGTAGAACTTGATGTTGATCGTATGTAAACTTTGTGGGGTCTCTGACGTTTCAGACGTTTTGACAAAATGAATGCACCCCTCATCCTTTGGTGCTAGCTATAACAATGGTAGTTGGAATAAGTAGAAGCAATTGGAATAAATATGAGACGAATATGATGAGCGAACATCAGGAAATTCAAACAAGTGACTTGGATTGGAAAAGCATCCAAATATTCATAAAGACTTTTTAGAATCTTACAAAAGCTTGTTAAAGCTTAATATTCTTTAAAGTATTTTCCGGATTTGTGTTTATTTACTAATCTTCAAGAAGTGGTGGCGTATGAGTTTTTTTATTACTTCTATTTATAACATAAATATTATTATACGCACCGTTTGTTTGAAACCCGGAGTGCAATAAATGTCAGACTGCAGACGCATAACCAATAAATTGAATTTGAAAAGTCGTTCATTCATGCATGAGGGAGGAGACTGTTATGTGAAATATATGCATGCGTTTATGCAAATAAAGCCGGAATTCACAAAATGTGTATACGGATAAAAGGCTACCATTACAAAATCGTACGAAATCTGTTCAAAACATAAAAAAAATCTCTAAGAACAAATTCTCAATTAAATAAATAATGTGGATGTTAATGGGTATCCGTGTATGTGTGTGTGGAAAACAAAGCCAAGATACATTAGTGGAGGTGTTTTTGCTGCACACTACATAGAATTCGCAGTAACAAACGCATGCAACGGAAGGCTTAGATGCTCATGGACAAGAAGAGTGCGTTCGATATACCCTTGATTATCGGCTCCGTTATGTTTATGTACAGGTGTATTCAGAGCAAGTGCTCTATAGAGATAAAAGAGATTTGTCCACCAATTAAGTCCTTCAGCAGGACTACATGGCTTTCTCAGCCTTCTCACCCACTCTTCCTGAGGTTATCTGAATATCGCACGGCACACTACCGTGACTCATCATTCTTTACCTTACTCCCCACTTTTGGAACAACCTACCAAGCTTTCCTGCCTACCAACCTTTCCTACCTACCAACCTTTTCCGTCGTACCTGATGTCTACATTTTCAAGACGAACGTTTACTTCACTTCAGCTCTCTCTTCCTACAACCCTTCGCAATCACCGCCGTGCCCGCACATATACGGGACAATTCCTGAGTGGCTGGCCAAAAAAAAAACAAATTATAGCGTTATTTCAATTCTGTACGGTTCTATAAAAATAATGCCAAGCTTTTACTTTATATATAAAAACAATCGTGTCAATGGTAAAAAGCAAGTATGTGGAGGAAAGAAGAAAACTCGATAATTTCACCAAAAATATATACAAAAATATTTAGATAAAAAAAAAACAAACAATAAATGTTTCATATAATTTTTTTTTTATATTTTTATTTTTTTTGTTAAGAAAATAAAAATTTTCTTTACATTCGATATATTTACTCGCCGACATATTATTCTTTTGAAATTAAAGGAATTATATCTTTTACGGAAGTGAAGTCAACTGAGATGAGAAATGATGTAACTCGGTATGAATTTTACATTGTTTGGGAGAAAAATACTGCGACAGTGCGTGTAAATGAACCAATCTCTTGAGTTCATCTACTGGCTTTTCAAATTTAACTTTCTGAGCAAAATCTTTGAAATCGTTATTTAAGAAGAAGAAATACATTAATTGTTGCTTGAATGCATGGAGAGAGACATATATGGATTTATTTTAATTGTGTTTTTTTAATAGTAACTATTCAGGGTTTTGAGACTTTCATCCTAATTTGAACAATTTGAGGGCGAGAGAGAGATCTGTTTAAAGACCTTCCTCCGTTATTCACTTTGATCAGAAATATGTATGCAGTGGGAGCGTATTCCTACGCTTGATGAGCACATATCGCTTTCGATCAGTGCCCTCTGGTAACTAACTTTACAGAATGTACGTAATCACTGTTACTGTTGTCTGCGCCTGATATTAACGTTGTACGGAAAATATTCATTACATCGCTTGAATTTTACGATTACCATTCTTGTTTAATATTATCTGCCGAGTCCTACTAACCAACGCGAACCGATCATATCAGATACGATCACGAAACAAGCGACTAGAAATGTCCTCCAAAGTAAATAAGAAGTTAGGCAGATATGATGGTGCAATATTTTCCAATATAGTGGCTGAAGGAGAATCTCATTCATAATATTTTGCTCCTGTCTGATATGGGCGCAGTCAGGTTAAAAATTATATAGGTTGATCCGATTTTGTTTTGCAAGGAGTTTCGTAGCTGCGAGTAAAAGAGGAAAGAGAGTAAAAGCTTTTGGGGCAAAACACGACGTGCCACGACGTAACCTCGACACAAGCAAATGAAAATAGGTCAGCGTTCCTGCTGCCTCTGTATGTATATATATATATATATATATATACACATATACATTTATATGTATCTTTTTCGAAAACATAACTGTAATCGAGCTGAATAGAAACCACTACATATAGAGCATCCATTAAGTATATTTTGGCATTCATTTTTTGGCGTCTTATCAAAGAAATCGTGAAACGCTTAAAGCACACACAGCAATATTCAAATGACAAAAACTGTATACATAATATATTGAGTAAATATATTGATATTTCTTTTCCTTTCGGCAAATTTGTTTCTCTTTTCTCAAATATTAATAGAGAACTAATGTATGTATGTATGTATGTATCTATACATTTATACATTTATGTATAATAAATGTGTTTACCGTGAGTTGTTCTCAAAGTATGTGCCTTCAATTATTTAAATAAAATGGCAAAAATTTATTAAGACATTTCAAATATATGTGCAAATGCGATTTGTAAAATTCTTGGAATTTTAATTCATAAACATAATTGTCTATGCGTTCGTTTCTCTCGAATGTAAGAAGAAAGAAGGCTATTCAAGAATTTCCGACATTTCGTTCAAAATATTCTTGGATAGGAAAATTGTTTTCTTAAAAAATTGAATGGAATTTATATGTAACTACAACACACAGCCTAATTCAAGAGTAGTGATACAATCAAGTCAATGGATTGCGAATCTTTCGCAGGCGATGAATGCTTTAATGAAGAAGCCGCCAAGTCCTTTAAAATACAATTCAGCTTCCGCAATGATCATTCGGATCATGTGATATAACTTTTATTTTTCACTGGACACACTTTTGGAGACTCGTAAATAGGTAATAGTCGCTGGGTGACAATCGCGGGACAGAGATATGCAGTGAGCGAGGTAATATAGTCATTGAGTTGAGGTACAGTACATTTGCTCTATTGCGAACAATCGTTTTATCTATTTGGAGAAGAAGAAGAGCAGTTATATCATATTATGCAATTTTCATGTAAAAGCAGTGAGTGAATATGCTTGTCTGCTATCCCTTGACGCTTCACTTTTCGATTATCGAGAAAAATTTGCAACATTTTCTGTGATATTTTCCAGTATAAGCAAACCATCGACAAATTGGTGTTGTGCGGTTACCATAGTCCTTTCCGAGCCAATGCTGACTTTTGAAGGATGTTTTTCCAATGAAATCGAAAAATTCATATTTTTCCGTTGTTTTGAAACAGTTACGTTTAAGTAGCGTCACTAAAACCGCTCTAACTCGTAGCAAAAAATTATCGAAACAACATCGAACTCTTGATAATCGTCGTTTGAACATTGGAACATTGGTCCCGGAACGCAAGTAAATTCCAATTCGACGCCAGTTCTTATTTATTTGAGAATGCATCAAAGTGCCAAAAATTGAACAAAAAATTGAAACTAAAATTGAAATTGAAATACACAAGCTACAAAATGCAAGTAAATTAAATACGTTTCATGTTTTGACAACTTCAAGTGAATCTCTATGACTTTACATATGATGGATCTGATGAACCAGGCTAACCAAAAGCATTTTCATACAAGTGAACCTAGCAGATCGGCAGATGTACAAAGATTAGATCAACTTTGCCGTGATCAAGCACATCTACAATTTACGGCATATCCAAAGTATGTTTGCTGATTTTATGAAAATGGAAAACTGAAAAATTCAAATTGATAAAGACATGTAAAATCAGGTTGTAATGAAATAACTTCACAAAATGGCAAAAATATTTTCTGAAATACATTATTATGATAAAATTTTATGAAGAAGTCCAAAAAAGACGGATGGACAGATCGTAACATACATACTCGTCATACACAGTCAACTGATTAATGTTCTGTCTACAAATGTGTATTGCTCGGCCGAAGAATGATGCTGCGTGTAGATCTTGGTTTCAAGATATGGCAGCCTTACTTCTAAGCGGTTTTTCGATAATATTTGACAAAGTTCTTATAATGTAAACGCATTCTGATCAAAAATAATCATCGAGATTGCCAAAGACTCACGATAAACATTTTATTCAAGCTTCTTTATATTATTTACACAAAATGTCTCCCGAAATTGTAACTGCTTCACCATAGAGAGTTTTGTTCGTTTTGAATAATTACTTCTTCAGTTGGTTAGTCTATAAGCTCGACCGTTTTTACTTTCACTACATTATCATCTCTGCGTTGTGTTGTGTGCCGTATGTGTGCTCGGTTTGCTCTCATGTATAAATTCATACAAATATATTTTCTTAAATGAATGTTAAGAAATGCGAATTAATGTAGCACTTTTTTTAATTAATTTAAGATAATTATGTTTTTATCTTATTGTAGATTTATTATAAACTATGTTGGACGTCCTTGTGCAGCAGCCCCTGCCACCGGCAATAAAAATCAATTTGATCGAGAACTGAACAGTCTAATTACCGATATATTTGGTGAACTTACCGAAGAAGATAAAGAATTTATTAAAGCTACAGCAGAAGAAGCTAGAGCTAAGGCTCAAGAAGCTGCTAAAGCAAACGCCGCAAAAGCCAAGGCTCAACGAGCTGCTAAAGCGGATGCCACAAAGGCTGAGGCTCAAGAAACTGCTAAAGCGGATCCCGCTAAGGCTAAGCCTGAAGAAGGGGTTAAAGCGGATGCCGCCAAGGCTAAACCTGAAGAAAGTGTTAAAGCGGATGCCGCTAAGGCTAAGCCTCAAGAAGTTTCAAAAGCGGATGCAGCTAAAGGTAAGCCTCAAGAACCTTTGCCAAAACCACCAAATGAAGGCATTCCGCCATCTGCGACACCAGCTGGCAGTCCTCCAATGAAAACCTCTACTCCGCAAGAGCAAAGTACGTCACCTGGCAGCGGAAAGTCACATGGTGACTCTGTCTCAAAACCTGATCCCTCCGCACCCGATAGCACCCCGCCGAAAACCGACGATAGCTCCCCATCTAAACCTGGCACACCCCCTGCTAAAAAATAAATTTGATAGGACAATTTTTTCGAGTTAATTAAATCCTCTGTGTTTAAAAAAAAATGTAGTGCAATTATTTTTCAAATGAATTTATCGTGCCTATGTAATTGTCATGATGTAATAATATATTCTTTAATTTTTTTACTAAACATAATTTGTAGTAGTATTACAAATTTTTAACAAATATCCCGAAGCAGGCTGCAACGGGTATTATATATAATACCTTTAGAAAGCTGTGGAGGGACAATTGGAAGTTGCAGAAAGTAATTGTGGTTTGTGTCTTCAGCAGTGCAAAGGTGTCATTTCACAACCCCGTATTTTTCATTTTTCATGCCTCTGGCAACATCGCTTTACATAATCATATGTTTATCTAAGTTTGTGGTGGGGTTGTTGTTGTTCCATACAAACGTTCTTCTATACAAAATACTTCTAGATCTTTTTTCCGTTTCCATTTGCAAGGGTACTTATTTTAGCTGAGAAGAAAAGCATTGACAAAATTATGTTTGGACTATTAATATCAGGTAGATTGGTAAGTATGTCGTCGGTCATATTGTGTTAAAATTGTTAACGCTCAAAAAATTCTTTCCCGGTCAGCCTCAAACTGATTTTACACCAGTTGATGAAAATAAACTGCTTATTAATGTGCCGGATATTGATCACGTTAATTACATTGTGGTATTTCTAACTGGTGTGCAACCATTACCAGAAGGTATGTCGGCGGCGGTTTATTTTAGTTGGCCCGATGCCAATTCGGCACCCACCTGGCAATATTTAGGTCATATATCGAATGCTAAGCCATCGGCTATATTTAAAATCTCTCAACTAAAGAAAGCCCCCGAATTAGAGGCTCAAGAGAATGCCATGGTTTTTGGTGCACAGGAGATTTCACACATTGCTCAGATTGGAATATCAGTAGAACCGGATATTGCCATAAGCCAATTAACACCAGCTGTGGTAAGTCAAATATAACACACGTTTTGAATAAATAAGGAATAAATGATTAAATCTTCATTTTCTGTTCAGTCTAACGCTAACGCCAACTTGCAGTTTAGTCAAAAGATGTTGGAGAATTTCTATAACTACGTTTCTAGTTTTATTGTAAATGTGAGTAATGAAACTTTAGTGCCGCTATCCACTCTGCAGAATTGGTATACGAATTTTCAAAGACGTATGGAACAAAATCCTAACTTCTGGAAGTACTAAAACGATATGACAAAAAATACGCGCATGGAGACCATCATAGATTCTTATTTTAAAGGAATCTACGGCTTCCATTATACTTTTAAGTTCAGCTAAGTGTAGACAACTTTTGTCGTGGTTTTTCCATTATTCGCTCTGACTACATTACCATGCTTTAAATAAATATTTTTTATATCAAAAAAAGAAAAGGCGCAAATAATTATATTCGAGTGGAATATAAAACATGTACATAAAATTTTTCTTTCAACTACATAGGGCTACTCTGGGAACTTGAACATATGTAATTTTAATAACCTAATTATAACTGCTCATTTATGAACTATACAGGTGGAGATTTCGTTAATACACATAAAGGGTAAATAAATATATTCTTAAAATTTCCTTCATTTGTCAGAGCAGCGAATAAACGCGTGCATTATAATTGGCCGGCATTATGTGAATTAAGTTTTGCTTTATGGATGGTATTTTTGATTTGACGCTGGAAAGTTTTCAAATAAGAATTTTCAGTTTTCCCCTTTCAAGTTCTTTAAAGCTCATTTTTGTTGTCTGCAGATTTAACAAGGAAATACTGTAAAGTGATACGTAATATACATACGTTGTATCCTATTTAAGGCGAATGACTTAAAAAAATTTTTTTTTTCGCTTAAAATTTACGGAAAGAACACCTGAAAATTTTTTTTTTCTTTTATATACCTTTTATATACGAAAAGCATATGTGACTAGAAGATTAGGAAGTCTTCTGGTGTAAATTTTGATGATTAAATCAAAAGTTGTAACATTCTATGACCACTTGGAAGATGACATCATTTTACTCTCCTCGAGTATAGTTTATTTAATATATTTTTATAAAACAAATAAATTAAATAGTATTTGACCTTTTATGTCATTTATTAATCATTTTACTTTAAAACTAATCAATTTTATGCTTTGAACGCGATTTTAGCGAATGTATTAAAAAAAATTAATTCGTTAAATCAAAAGAAAGCACAGAAAGCAACGTAGGAAGCTTTATATTTATTTAGATAGTGAATGTAAATGAAAATCTATTTTACAACCGTTTCCATTTAAATTGTTCCTCAGAGTGCTTACAAAATTTGTATTAACATTATTTTCTAATAAAATCTGCTGGATTGATATAATATAGATATAGATTTATCAATTATATCATAAAGTGTCGTCTACTTAAAATAATTTAAAAAGCCATTCAACATTATATTCTTTAAAACAGCCCTGTATTTAAGTAAACCATTTATATTGGTAATCACATGTTATTAGTTTTTGTACATCTGACAGCATAGCTAGAAAACGTAGATAAAAGGACAGAAACGCTACGGAAGAAAAAATTTGGACTTTTCGTGGGAGTTCTTTAAATTTAACAAAATATGGCTGGACTGGTCCATTTGGCTCGGATTTGCAGTAAAACGAAACGTCACGATAAAATATACTTCTCTTTGTCAAGCGTGAATAACTGCAATAATCATATCACCGGCCAGCGTGTAGCAAAAACGTTGGTAAGTTTTCAAGGCCATTGTATTTAAGAGCTCTCTTGCAAAGTAATTATGAATTTCGTAATCTTTGTTTAAAATATCTAGATTGTTAGGAATGTTTGTATTAAAGGGTTCAGCAAAGAATTTCTTGAAAATGTGTTGTGTTGGCCTTTTACTAATAAAAGGCTTTCTGAAAAGCTTTGCAAATTTTAAATGATACACTAGCGAAGAAATTGTTAATAACGTGCTGCAAGAGTTCAAAACTTTTTTAATATTTGCCAACAAATTTTGCAACTATTAAATTTCAGCTTGCACTGCTTGTTGTAGAATGCAAAATTTTGAAAAGGAAGAATTTATATTATTTTATTATATCGTTGCAGCCATCAAGCGCAGGACAGAATAATCTTAACGTAGGGTAAAAGTGTTTATGAATCAACGTGAACTAACTTAACTATTTTTGCTTCTTACAGGCTCCTTTGAAAGATTCTCTGATTTATTTAGTTTCGAAATCATTAACGAAAACCTTAAACCAATTCCTTTAATACCACCAATCTAAATTAGTTCCGGTATTAAGTTTTGTTTTGGCACATTTAGAAGATATGGGGCGCTTTCATTGATTAGAAAACCCAGAGGCAATATTAGTATGACATAATAGGAAAAGCCTTAAGCTCCTAAAAGTGCAGCTCCAATGAGATAAATTTTTAAATTTGTGTTGCTCCTTCTTTTTTGCAAATAAAAACAAAAAGTTCAGGTAATGATTAAGTTAATTAAACAGCGCACTTTCGTTTCTTGTCTTTACAGAAATTTTGATTAAAAATAATTTTTAAAAAAGGTCCAACACAACACATACTGCAACCTTATAGATAAAGAAAGACAACATTGCCATTGCAAAAAGTAATAGAAAAAGATCTGAACTTATCAACATGGGACGAACTTTGCGATTACGTAAACAACGGCAAAAGCTTGCTTTACAGATGCAACGTTCGGCTGGAGAGAGAAATAGCTTCTTATCAGATCTCTATAAATATTTGATGGCTTTCGGCTGGCAAAACAAAACTCAATTGACAGCGCGCAATTTTTCTGGCACTGGACGTGGTTTGTGTTCCAAAAACAAAAATCTTGAGGAAGGAGAAATTTTAATATGTCTGCCCGTTAGATCTTTCATAACTATTAACACCATTGAAGATGATGAGAATTTTAAAAAGCATTTTAATAACGCAGTGTTTGTTAAGGAACATAAGATAACTTTTCAAACTTTATTGGCCTTTTATGTACTATATCATGGCAAATTAAAGGGCTCTTCACCCTTGGAAGCTTACGTTACCTCATTACCTCTAAACTTTAGTAATCCCTATTTTTGCCCAATAAATGAGTTACAATGTTTGCCGGAGGCCATACTAATGCATACGGTGAAACAAAACCGTGAAATAAAAGAAGCCTATCAAAATCTGAAGTATTACTTTCATAGCAATGACTTTGAACAACTATATACGCTACAAGATTTTCGTTGGTCTTATTTTGTAGTGAATACACGTAGCATTCATATATCTATTCAAAAATTGGAATGTGAGAAAAATTTTTTTCAACCTATTATCGCCGGGGATTGCAACATGGCCTTGGCACCACTTTTGGATTTGTTTAATCATTCTGATTTAGTAAAAACCCAGCCTGACTTAATATTTAATACGTGCGATAAAAAATTAGAATTTATTATCACCCTAGAACAAAGTCCTTTAAAGAAGATTAGGAGGCAAAAGGAACTTTTTATTAGTTACGGTTGTTTAACCAATCTAAAGTTACTTATCGAATACGGTTTCACTTTGATCGATAATCAGCATGATTACTTCGAGTTTTCCTCAAATGATATAGAGAACTTTCTACGTCGTGAGGATTCCTTTAAAGGACAAACGTTTCATAGAAATAAATTTAAGTTCATCAGAGATCATAATCTAACTGATCAATTATTTATACACTGGCAGGAAGACATTTCGCACAACCTTCGGGTGGTGTTGCATTTACTCTTTCATGAAGAAAGTCACTTTACTAATATTTTGAATCAAATTGCCTTTGGGACATCCGATAATTTAAAAGCAGTAAATGAGGAAGTAAAGCTCTTGTTGAGGTTTAAAATGAATGAATATCAAATGTGCATAAAAGATTTAGAATCGCTTAAGTCTCTAACACCAGCTGGATTGGAAGCTGTAGGTTATTTAAAAGAGAGTTTAAAGTATTTAAAGAAATGTTTGTCCAATCTTTACGAATAAATTTTTATGTATTTAATAAATAACTGCACATAGATAATAAGTGTGTTTCCATATTTCTTCAAATTAGTTAATTTGTTCACGTACTGCTTTTAGCAGTGTGGGCGATGGCACTTCTGCAAAAGCAACTGAGAGAAAGAAGGTAACACCCTTTACTCCCACGCCCGACAAACTGCTTGGAGGAGTTTTCCTTAAGAAAGTGCCTAAAGGTAATTTTATTATTATTTGTTTATATATATATATGCATATATATATATATTTTTTTTATTTTTTTTATACCCACCACCTAGACTTTAGGGTATACTTTTCTTATTAAGTGTGTTATTATGCAATAAGTAAGGAAGCGATTATTAAAAAAATTTTACGTTTTTCGGCAAGTAACAAAATGTATAATTATTATTACTATTATTATTAGTTTAGCCAGAGAATAAATTCTAAGACTAAAGTCTTAAAGCACTAGCATCTAAAGACTATTGACTTTATTAAAAACTCTCAAGTGCGCTCGAGATTTGAACGCATGATCATTGAGTAGTTAGTCGAGACTCTTTGCCTACTCGGCCACTCAGGCGGACCTGACAAAATGTAAAATTAACTAAACGTTCGTAATTATCATTATAACTGTTGCAATGGCTAGATAAAGTTCGTCAAATATAGACACAAAAGAAATGGTAGCATAACAATTGTTATTTGCTAGCAAGATGGGTCGATTTAACCGATGCAACCTTGAAATTTGTTTTGGAACTAAAAATTGCGTCTTGAATTTTTTTCTTATATCATCTTTAGTTGGAATCAATTTAAATATTACAAAGGCATATGTATCTTGAATAATAGTGTTTAAGTGAATATTGCTGGCATACGATTACAGTGAGTTTACAGGACGCCTTTGTATAACCTAGATAGGTGGTAGCGATTCTATGCGAAAAGTGGTGAAATAAGAATAGTTAAAAAAAAATTTTTTGGTTTGTATCGTCAAAGCGACCATAAATCTTATCATTCTGTTTGAAAAAAAAAAGAAAACTCTTCTTCATGTTCCTTTAAGTAAAAAACTAGATACTGGACAAGAACTCATTATCTATTAAAATTCGCAACTTTATGATAATGTAAACCCGAGGTTTATAACGAATCTTATTATTTGCAATCGAAAAGTTCGTTTTAGAGAAAAATCGAGAAGTTCGTGAAATATTCATAAACTATTGTAGGGTGTCATCGACGTCAGACCGAGACTTACAGTTGAATTTAACTAACGAGTACTTTACATCTGGGTGGAGGAATTATTTTTTTTCGTTTGTAAACTTAAATTTAACTTATGCATACAATATATATAATTTATACGTCAGTACCTTCTTTTATCCCGTTTTTCTTTAATTTAATGGTAAAATCCTTCTTTTTCGAATTAAATTTTAAACTGGTTTGTAATACTATATATACATGTGTAAGAGCTATATATCTCTGTTCTTGTTGACCCGTTGAATGTAAGTTCAAAGAGATTTTGATATTGTTTAGAGCACCGATTTCCGTTAAGCATGTTTACGATGTTTCTTTTTCAGTTAAAAAAAAAAAAGAACTGATTTCACTTATTTTATCATCATCATGGACTAACGTAAGCCTTTAATGCTGGAACTAAGTAAATACCCACCAATGTGAACGAGCACTAATTATTCTGCTAGGAATCACTAAGTGAATATATAAGCAATTGAACAGCAAATAGTGTTTCATCAGAGCGAAAAATAGGGTGTCCTTCTTTCAAAGTTTCGTGCGATACATAAAGAGCCGGCTTGATTGATGATTTTACGTTTGCTGTGCACTGAAGAGACAGTCATCGGTCCCTTACCTTTTTCAAAGTATAGTCCGATTTATGACCTTCGTCATAAAGGTATTAAATCTATGTCTAATTTGCTGGCATGTTGTCTATAAAAATCGATCACTATCTGAGATTACCTACCGTACATCAATTCTTAACCGAGGGGTTTTAAAAATCTCTAGCGAAACACTTAGGCAGTTTTGGTTGATTGACTTTAACGGTCTTCATAATCGAGTCTTGATAGTTTCTAAAGAAGCAACATATTTTTTGCCAAAGTCGCCGCCAAACTTTTCAAGAAATTAAGAAAGATAATTAAGTGAGATCAAAGCAGGCGCTCGTCCTCTACGGAAATGTTTATCTTTTGCGAAAGCCGCTGTTATACCTCAATGAATATAGAAAAATGTATAAAGAATTTGTTTCAACGCGTTGATTGATGTTTCGTAAACAAATTCATTCATTTGATAACATTAATTTTACCCTTAGTAAAAAATTGAGAACTCAATTTTTTCCAATGTTTGTTTTTTAAAAACATATTTTTTCGTACGTGCATTTATGGAAAACCGAGTGCCTTAATGTAGTAATTTTTATAAAAATGAGGGAGGAACTGGAAAAGTGTTGAACTGTAAGTGAATAAAAGCTTTAACCTTGGGTCGTAGTAGGAAGAACGAATTAGTAACATAATAAGGAAGATGGAATTTTGCCAACATAAACACTGAAAGACAACTTATTGGCCGTCAAATCATTTAGAATGACAATTAGATTTAGGTCAAAGAACATGAAAATATAAGCAATGTAACGTATAAGGAAGATCATGTAATCGTAGCATTTTGAAAGACTCCTCGATGTTTTACTTAGATCCAGATTTAAAGTTGTTTGGAAGTAACTAAAAGATATTGTTCCATGATTGGAATCAATGTTAAATAAATCGCATAAGCATTCATTTTGAGAAACACAATTTTTGTATTTTATTTTTATTTTATAGCGATTACTATGCGTTTAAAGTTAACTTTCTTTAAAATTTCTAACAATAAGTTATTCTTTCCTTTTTTTATTATTTAATTGGTTGTTTAACATGAAATTTATTATTTTTAACGATTATTATGATTTATTGCAAATTATATAAAATTGTGCTTGTGTATGCGTGTGTATGGCCCTGTAGGGATCTTACTTTGTTGAATTCAGTAAATCCCCACAGGTCCAGCCCAACAAGTACAAACGCCTAAAACCCAAACACAACCACCGTTACGACAATGTCACATTCATCTAGGAGGTATTGGTGATGGGGGTACTAGTCTGGGTAAACTGGATGCGCCTGAGGTAACATCACAGGATATGTTAAGAGCTATGATGGCTTATATATGGCCCAAAGAGGATGCCCTAGTGAGAAAGAGGTAAAAAATGACTATATTTTTTAGGAAATCTTTGTTTTCTTCTATTGACATCTTCTTTAATCTAAAGAGTGGCTATATCTTTGGGCTTATTAGCTGGTTCCAAGGTGTTGACTGTTTGCGTGCCATTTCTCTTCAAAGGGGCCGTAGATACTTTGGGCGCTTTGACCATGGACACGCCAACTGACACTATATTATCCGTGGCTACTGCCATGTTAATAGGATGTAAGTGCTGGGTAATTCATTAAATAAATGGTGTTGATTATCGATATCGATTCCCCAGATGGCATTGCTCGTGCTTGTGCTGCTGGTTTTAACGAATTGCGTAATGCTGTTTTTGCCAAAGTCGCTCATCATTCCATACGCAAGATAGCCACGAACGTTTTTTTACATTTACATCACTTGGATTTGGCCTTTCATTTGAATAAACAAACTGGGGCTTTATCTAAGGTTGTTCTTTTTAATAGCCTTATGGCTTCCCTTTTTTATAACACGCTAAAATACTGATAATGTTCAATTTTATAGACGATCGATCGCGGTTCCAGGGGAATTAATTTTGTCCTATCTGCTATGGTTTTCAACATAGTGCCCACTGTTTTTGAATTGGCTTTAGTTTCTAGTATATTAGGCTTAAAGGTATTTTTTCTATAAAATTTTTCGTAAATACATTCTTTTAGGTTTTTTTTTTCGTAGTGTGGCCTTGCTTTTGCCGGCGTTTCTATGGGATGTGTGGGTGTTTATGCTGCTTATACCTTATCGGTTACGCAGTGGCGGACTAAGTTTCGTGTGTACATGAATCAAGCCGAAAACGAGGCCGGCAACAAGGCTGTAGATTCTTTGATCAACTATGAAACTGTAAAATATTTTAACAATGAAAAGTTCGAGGCATCCCGTTATAATGATGTTCTAAAGAAATATGAGTCGGCCAGTTTGAAAACCAGTACTAGCTTGGCGCTTTTAAATTTTGGACAAAATGCTATTTTCAGCACAGCTCTTAGTTTGATAATGGTGTTGGCCGCCCAAGAAATCGCCCAAGGTAACATGACTGTCGGCGACTTGGTTATGGTCAACGGCTTGCTCTTTCAACTAAGCATACCTCTCGGCTTTCTGGGAAGTGTATATCGCGAAGTACGCCAAGCTCTATTGGACATGCAATCGATGTTCACGTTAATGAACGTCGACAGCCGTGTGCGGACGCCAATTAACGCTCCTCCATTGGTATTGGGTCCAACTAACGCCTCCATTGAATTTCGAAATGTATCCTTTGAATATGAACTTGGCAAACCAATATTCAAAGATCTATCGTTCACAATACCGGCTGGAAAAAATATTGCTTTTGTAGGTGGCTCAGGATCAGGAAAGTCATCTATGGTGCGTTTGCTGTTTCGTTTCTTTGAGCCTAATACGGGAATTATTTCAATTAACGGTCAGGATATCTCTAAAGTGGATATTGAGAGTTTAAGAAAAACGATAGCTGTAGTGCCACAGGTTGACAACTATATAGTTAAACAAGTAATTCTTAAGAACTTATCCTATTTCGTTTTCAGGACTCTGTTCTATTCCACGATACCATTTTACACAACATCCATTATGGCAATCTCAGCAAACCGCTGTCCGAAGTAGAGAACGCTGCTCGTATGGCTGATTTGCATGAAAATATCATGCGTTGGCCTAAAAAATATCAAACGCAGGTCGGCGAAAGGGGTCTCAAATTGTCGGGCGGCGAGAAACAACGCGTAGCCATAGCTCGGGCCATACTAAAAAATGCGCCTATTTTAATATTTGACGAGGCCACTAGTAGCTTAGATTCCATAACAGAACATGTGAGTGCAAAATGGTTTACCTATCTCATAACTGCAATACATGTAAAACTTTCCAAACTTTATTACAACATTATTAGAATATCTTGCAAGCCTTGTCTCGTGCGACTAAAGGACGTACAAGTATTTGTATAGCTCATCGCTTATCTACTGTCATGGATGCCGATGAGATTTTAGTACTTGAAAACGGTCGGGTTGGCGAACGGGGCAATCACGCCGAGTTGCTTAAGAAAAATGGTCTATACGCACGTTTATGGGAAACACAAACGCAGCAATTTTAATCCTAAGCTACATCTGCCGCAGAAAGCAAAAATGCAATATAAACACTAAAATGTACATATTTACACGTTCAAGTAATCTATATTAACGAAATGTTACGAACTGCCTCGTTATTAACTAAGCAATGTCGATATCTACGTTTATGTGCTTTTTGAAACCACAGAAAAATTTGTAGAAAATTTTAGTTTTAAAAACATTTATTTATTAAGTGAAAAAGTTTTAAAAGAAAAGTAAATTACGGTACATTTCACTGACGAGCAAAAATGAATTTAGAGATAAGCATGTTCCTCCTCCTGTACATATAGAATTTATAAAATTAGGTAAACATAGTTAAATAAAAAAATAAAAAAAAAAATAACCAATTTTTAAACAACCGATAAAGAGTTGCAAAAATTGAATTGAAAGCTTAACGACACGTAAAGACATGGCTCTTCATTTCGCTCGTCCATCTTTTAATGGAAACGTTCTCTATTGATCAATTCTAGTTGCAATTGTTTTTATTCCAATTAAAGAAAGATGCGGGACGCCACCTTCACATCGTCATAACGAATTTCGCATTTTATCGGAATGACACTTCATGGGCCCTATATATATATATATATATATATATGTATATATATTGTTGATCCGTATCAAATCCTTAATAGATTTAACCATATCCATATATGCAATTTCCTTGATAAACATACTCTTGATCGCAGAAATGAAGATATCGGCTTCATGTTGAGCAAAGACATTGAAAATTTATATTGAAAATGGGTCAAATCCGCAGTAGAACGTGGACTGAAGAAATTTCTGTTGTCAAAACTACAACGATGTCAATTTTCTGCTCGTTATAGCAGCAAACACTGCGACGAAAACCTGGACATATATTTCGTAAATGGTCCTCTCGTGTGTGTATAGAAATTGAAAAAATCTGCCACGCCCACCTAATAGTATAAAATATCATACTTTATTTTCTTGGAGCTTTTTTTTTTTGAGATAAAGTTGTTCGTGTATGTAGACGATTCGGGCGCAGCCGAATATAATTTTCCAACTTGTTTACATTTATTACATTTTTAGTTTATTTGAAAAGCTTGTTTGTGTGTGAATTCAATCGGAAGCAAAACTTCAAAACTTCGAACGTATTAATAAATTTATACATGAGCGATGCAAGAAGTTTTATGTCAGGTTAATATGTTTTTCTCTCAGTTGCAAAGGTATGGGTACGCCATACATCAGGTACAGCACACAATTGCCCATATGTTGCAGGAAGCGTTTATAATTTTCTAATCTGGCCTTAAATTCTTGCAACAATGGCAACCAAGGTTTCCTCGGCGCATTGTGTTTATCTCCTACGTTCAGGATATCCTCTAATATAGTTTTATTTGTATAGGTTATCATATAAATCGCGGGAGTTAAACCAACTGTAGTAACACGGTATTCTACACCGCCGGATATGGTTACGGATTTTCCAGCAGTTAGAAAATAGCTCTCGTTAAATTCCATTTCAGCATAACGTACGTTGCCCTCAAGAATTGTCAGCGTAGTGTTAATGATATCGGGCGGCAACATATTCTTCAAAGTTAAACTTGGATAATCGGCTACGAAGAGAACATCAGTAGCATTATTCCAGTTGTAGACTTCGTTGCTTATGGTTAGTAACTTAGGGCGAATGTGTTTAAACTCATCTAGCAGTGGAAGAGACCAAGCAGTTCGCTTTAATGGAGACCATTCTGCCGTTACTAAATCAACACGAGGATCAAATACCCGCTGCATTAAACGACCATTCATCGAACACCAGACGTCAAAGTAAATAGAAATATTTAAGGATTTGAGCGGCATAGCGTTGGATTTTTTAAAATAAAGTCGGTGTAAATTTTTTTGTATGCACTGAGCGTATTGTTTAGCCATATCAGCGTACTTTGTCCATCTGTCGTATTCGGTAAATGCATAAGGATCCATATAATGTTCTTGTTGGTTTAAATTGTCGACAATTTTGACTTGCACCTCTAGCGTTTCATAAGAATGAACCATCATATCCCATGAATAGCCGTACAGGCCGTTTGTCCAGTTATTATAACCTTGGGTTATGAAATGAGAATAAGGCAGGAATAGCTGCAGGCAGCAATAAAATAAAATTAACAAAGCGCGACATTTTTGAAATAGGTTCATATTTCCGGTTTGGTATTTCTCTAGCTTTAAACAATGCGTACTCGAATTATCAGGAACCTTTGCATCCATACTGGATTTCGTCGAATATTTTTTGTATTCAGCATTTCGACTTTTGCCTTCAATTTCTGGCCTTGGTATACAAAACGATAAATGTTTACAATTCAGACGTGCCATTTTGCGGGGCCAATCACATCCATAAAACATGGGCACTTGAGCCAGGCAAACCCATGGGAACATACCTGCAAATTATTAAAAATTTCGATTAACGGAAAATATATTTAGTAACTCTGGCCAACCTATAACGAAGAGTCTCGAATTCATTAAATGAAATAGTAACATGAATGGCGTGGCCCACACGCGAGTCAATTCGCAAGTCATAAAAAATGCTATGGAAAAATCAAAGATGGCTGCAAACCAATGGACTATTAATAAATCAACCATTTCGTAAGACAAAAACCAACAAAATGGCCTTAAAACCCAATGGTGGCTTAATGAAGACATAGCGTAACCGGCCAACCATTCTGGAGAAAATTTCTTCAGTCCCGCGTACATATATAATATGAAAAATTGAAATTTAACTAAAAAATAATTCCAATATGGTACCGTACTTGGAAGATTGGGATTCAAATATTTGTCCAAGGCACTAAAAATTTTAAATTGAAAGATTTCTTAAACTCAAATATGAAATTCTTACCAATAATGGTTAGCTTGAGTAAATAGTAACATAGCACCCACCAAGCCAAATAAATAACTATGATTATTCCATGACGGCTTGTCTAGTAAAAATATATACCAATAGGGTAGAATGTAGGCTGAACAACTCAGCCGAAAACGATAACCCAATGCAATGCCAACTGCTCCAAACCACATGATCATATAAATGCAGCCCATCGTTGGAAACGAAAACGCCTTTAGCCCTCTAAACAAAGGAAAATGACATTTTAATGGTTCTCCGAAACGCACATCCATTTGACCGCCGCCTCTCTCCTCCGCTAAGTCAATTAACATAATTAAGCCTTGAAAATATTGAATTAAAAATAAATATTTGAATTATATATTGAAAAAATAAGAATAACAGGTACCATATAGCATCCGAAAAATTCCCAAAGCGGAAGCATCAACTGGTCTATGTAACCACTTTCCAAAGTTTGTAAATGTCGAAAAATGGTATGCTTCATAACCCCCAAAAATTTTTATGAATTCTTTCAATTTATCGCTGAGTCTTTTCTGTAGACTTGTGTTATTTCCTAGAGCGGGGTATTCTTGCCGGTAAAACATATCCTTCTTCCGTCCCTCTGCTGCAAAGTACAAATGAATATTTATGCTCGTTAATTATTTGCTGCTATCATATTCGAATATAGATGATAAGTCTTTTGGTAAGATGTCTCCGATTCTGGAACCATTTCAGTTTAATTCAAATTTAATCGAAAATCCTAATTTTCCAATTTGGTTTTCAAACAAAGCTTACCACAGTCTTTCATTAAATGACAAGAGTCAAGGAGTCAATGTCCTTCTTGTTTTGAGGAATTCAAATAAAAATGAGCACATTAGTCTTTAGCGCAGCGCCCGATGTCTTTAAGAGCATTTTAAAACCTCTAAACGGATGCCATGAAATTTTTGATTTGCTGTTTTCTACTTTTTCAATGCGTAATCAGTGATAATGAAAAATCATAGATAAATCGATTTTTTTTTTTTTTTTTTTTTTAAATATAGATCAATGACTCAGGGGATGTCCCGCGGGTGATGCGGTGGCTGTCGGGAAGACTCGGGGAAAGAGAAAGAGATGGGTGGTTGTGTGCACAATCGCTATGCCTTTACCGACTGACCGTAATTACGACCAAAATAATGGAATCCGGCGTGATAGTCGTGATTTTTACCTACTCGGCTACTTATGTCGATATATGTTTTTAATATGCATATATATATGATGCCGAAAGTGAGCATTTTATAGAGCTTTTAGTGTTTGAAAGAATCGATCATTTTCCTTTTCTCTTAGACTTGATCTTAACAGCTTAGAGTTAGATGAAATTCGCACAACAGCGTCCAAGGAACGAAATATATATAAAATGAGTCTCTCCTACTGAGTGTAAGGTGTGTACGACTCTTCACATTCAACTTGAAGTATTTGTCACGAACTACTTTCTTGTATGATAGAGTTGATCAATAAGTTACTCTGGACACGACTTTTAGTCAATTGTAAAACGATTTTTAATTGACGACGTCAGCATCCATCTGGGCTTAAATAGTGTAGTTTCTCGATATTGATAATAAAATTTGATACGATCAGCAATTTGATGCGATGATGCAATTGTTGCTTATCTTCGTGCGTTTCATTTTACAAAGAAGAGAACAAGGATTGTTCGTGAGTTTTCTGTGTCAATTAAATTGCATTGTTCCACAGGGGAGCGGAACTTTGGGATCACCGAATAGATGAACATAGATGTGCCGAAACCCTCACCTTTTGGTAGTGCTACCAAACCTATAAAACTTGACTGTTGACAAAGAAGACTTTAAGGTTTGCTATCCATAACCTGACAACGGGTTTTTCTCTTGAAAGCCTAAAGAGTGTATCTTTTCTAATGAAAAGACAGCATTTTTCTTCTCCCTTTTGGTTCTCCTTTATGGAGGTCATCAAACCGCATGATGGCCAGCGATATTTAAGAGGGCTGGGGGCACTGTTGTGTATGTGCTTTATGATGACAACCTTGGAAGCATGATTTCCTCGAGAAAGAATAGTGTTGGGATTGCCTACCGGAACGTGTGGAGAGTCGGAAGGCAAGAATGGCTGCGGTGGGGTACAGTATGAGATCGCCCAAAGCTGTATAGCTGTATAGGTATAAGTTCCGCACGAAGGATAAGCCATGAAGTTAATAGGTGTCCACGCGGATTAAGTTCCCCAAAAGGACGATTGTTCCTGGTAGGAAGATGCACTACCCATCTGACTGTCGAGAGATCGCCTTCTTATCTGGCTGATAGGTACGGTCCTTCGGGGAGTATTCGTGGTGATTGTGATCACTCCGAAGTTTCATGGGGAACTGTCGAAGAGGTGTGTAGATACGACGCGACGCAAACCAGTCAGCAAAGAAATAGCCCACATCCATTTTCTATTTCGGTACCTCAGGGTAGTAAGGCCCCCGTCATTGAGACCTGTCTTCGTCCTTGTTGGGTCTTCAATTGATTTAGACAAATTGCCGGCGGTTCTAGGGGACGCTTCTGGGTACGGCTTCATGGCAGGTGCTGATGTTAAACGTCTAAAGACATAACGACCCGTACGTAACGAACCGTATTTCCATTATATATTTTGACAGCGAATATAACAGCATTGGTTTTAAGAAGATTCGTTTGATTTTGCAGAATAGCGTTTGTTTGAAAAGTCGAAAGCAACATAAGTCTCCCATATTTCAGTTTTTACTATCGATAAAGTGAAATTGGTATTCGAATAAGAAAGGAATGTGTAGGAAGACAATGCATTGAGAGAAGACCAATGCTAAAACTAATTTCCAAAATTTCTTTCCGGCAATTTTGATATTGAAGACGTACCACTTTCGAGTGGGTAACTTCAGGCTGATGAAACCAAAATAAATGGATTAGTTGATGGTAACCGGCGAATAACAATTCCTAAGATTGCTGAAAGATAATATTGATCAAATTCGATCGTTCACAATAGTGTATTTATCCATTATAGAAAAATCGTTTTTCATTTTGACAAAAACAAAAAAAAAATTACTCGGAACAATGTAACAGTTTGTAAAAACTAGAGTTAAGGTATCAAAGTTTCATTTTCATAAGTGGGATTATGCGATAATGCCTTTTACGAATTTTCGAACCTCTCGTCTTTTGAGCTTTGGGAGAAGATAGTAGAGAGCATCGGAATCTTCTTTTTGCCGGCCCATCACACAACTTTGCACATCTTGAAAATTTTTCTAATGGTCGCTACACCGAGGTAGAACATAAGGCGAATCGCAGATTACCGCCCTTGATTCAATCTTGTCAGGTCGCATTTTTTATATAAAATCTTTCATTTTATTTCACTTTCATTTATTATTATTATTATTATTATTTTAATTATAAAGCCATAGGCTAATGTACATAGCTACGAGATACATATATAAATATCATTTACAAGAGCGGTTGTAGCAAAAGTTCATAAATATAAACTGAAGGACTACTTGTTCCATAATGTATTCCTATTAATCAAATTCCTGCTAGCAATAAGGAAAATTTACGTATGTAACAATGTGATCAATTTTTGTTCTAAACATAATCAAGGATTTCAAAGTCAGCGGTGGGTAACGCACACATATATTATAAAAAACCTGTTCCTCCTCGCTTGTAAATAAAACGAATGAATAGTTAAAATATTTTCTTCGTTTTGTTTTTTTTTTTTGTGTTTTTGAAATTTTGTTTTTTTTTTTTTTTTGTTTTGATTTAGAATTTATTTAAAAATTCCACATAAATACATGCATGCATAATAAGTACATATGTATATGTATACTAAGTACATAAATTTCAGTTTTTCTTTAATTTTGTTAAATTTGCAAGTGTGAATATTATTGTATTCAACTTTTTTTTATTTATTTATTTATTTTTTTTTTATAAAATTTGTTGACAATAAATTTTTAAAGAAGAGAATTAAACAAAAAAAAAGAAAGGAAAAAATTGTCAATTTTAAATGAAACTCTAAGAAGACAGACATTTTATTTCTGCACATCTACACTTTTCATACACCGCATCAAAGGAAGGGGAAGTAAAGAAGAAAAACGAAAGAAAATTGTGTGCGTGCATATGTATATATATACGGGAAAAAGAGCAAAATCCGAAATCGATTTTCGTGTTTTTATGTGTTTATGTGTGTGCGTGTGTGTGTGTGTGTGTGTGTGTGTGTGTGTGTCTGTGCGAGTGTGTGTGTTAATGTCGATGAATACTTTATATTGATTGAGATTATATTGCTAAGTAATGATTTTAAATTGTTTTGTTTTTCTTCTTAATATTTTCTTTCTTTTTTTTAAGTTTTTCGTAATATTTTTTAGAAAATTTCAGAAGGTTTAGCATAAATTTAATAATTTTCATATAATTCTTTTTTTTATTTTGGTTGGTAATATTTGTAATACTTTTATTAATATTTCTTTACGAAATTCTCTAGGAAATGACGACAAAGCTTTTTGAAAATTATTTAAACTACAGTTTTATTAATAAATTGTTTTCCTCTTTCTCTCAGAGTTTATAAGATATAAGATTTTTGCATCATTTGGCTGCGTTACGTAAACGAACGCCAAAGTCATCGCCAAAGTTTTGAAAATTTCATTTCATATTGAGAAAAAGGGAGTTAAATTTTTTTACTTTTTATTATAATTTTATATAATAGTTTAAATATATAAATACTGCTTGACTAAATTTTTATAATTTTTATTTTAAAAGATTTTATAGAAAAAATTCTCTTTTCATAGAGTAACAAAGCTATTAAAAATAATAATAATAATAAATAAATAAATAAATAAATAAATAAACATAAGAAATACATTTATATATATGTATATACATATATAAATATATATATTTAATACATTGACTCATTACTCATCTATTAAAATAAGAAATCTTAAGTAAATTTACTAAAAGAAATTCGAATTGAATACCCATCACTTCGTACTTCACATATCGGGTCGAGTGTTGGGCATTTTCGTCACCTTTTAATTAATATTCATAGCTAATTTCAGTTCTTTCAGTTTTGTATTATAACCTCAACGTTGATTATGAAATACGTACGTTGAACGTTTGCTTCTGGATTGAATTTACGGGCAGGTCACGCCCATATTTTTTGGCTTCATTTTGGCACTTTGCCCGGCTTTTTAATGCAGTATTTGCAACTTTGAAAAGTGCAGTAGGAGCGGGGGGGGGGGGGGGGGCAGGTGCGTAAATTAACGGACAGGTCTGAATTCACTAAGACTCTTTAGTCGCATATGAAAGAGCGTTAGACAGTAAACGGTAATGGAAAAAAGCAATTATATTGTAATCTTTCGATGTGTTGTAACGTAATCCGATTTACCCAGCAGCACGTAAACATACGCGGAAACATGTACTACATAAATAAACTTTGCGGCTTAGCTTGCATTAGATGGATGCGTTATGTGCGATTTCGATTTCGATTTTCGATTGCTACTAAAACATTTCCACAAAAAACACATTCCCATATCTAATATAAGTTTGTTGTTTAAATTTTATAAGAACTTGATGCGTGATGCCCGTAAGTGTTAAGCCGAAAAAAAGAAAGAACAATTAAGAAAGCTGCAGGACAGACGGGTTTGTGTTTATCTTCATTTGAAATTGCATCGTAATTCCGAGTGTATATATATATATATATATATTAACATATATATTAACTATTCCGCCATTCCATTTTATCTTTTCCCACCACCCAACGACCAGGTTTAGTTAAGAAGTACATCGTCCATTCCCATGCGATGGGAATAAAAGAAAAACCAAATGAAAAGAAAAAAGACAAAACTATTATTAAAATAAATAAATAAAGGATTTTGCTTGGAATGCTTATTGAATTCAAAAATTTGAATTTTTCATTACATTATTTATTTTATCAGTGAATCGAAAAGTAATTACAAATTACACTTTTAAAGCAAATCTTTGGAAATATTAAGAAAAATTGTATTCTTTTTTGTTTTTTGTTCTTTGTTTTTTCATATATTATTCAATACATTTGTTTCTCATTCATCGTTAGCCTTCCGATTGAATTTTCATTCAACATATACTTCTCCTACATTTTTACTTTAATATTACTTTCTGCTCTGCTTCTCTGCTCTAATTAATGACTAAATAATTCTCTTGTTGAAATTCATACCGCACTAGCGACTTTTCGGATTGTTGTACATATTGTCTATATATGCTTTACATCCATCCATTGCTTTTTGCTCTTTGTTTTTTTTCTTCGGTTTTTTCGTTTTTTTGTTTTTTGTTTTTTTTTTTTTGTAATTTTCCGGTACAACAGCTATACAAAATAACAACATGGTGGTACGTTTATATGTAAAAATGTACATATCAACGACTATGTTATCGTCTATGGTATTGTTTTGCTTTCATTTTGGGGGTGAATGACTAATATATTGAAAATTTTTCTCAAGTCTCTTTTTTTTGGTTTATTTTATCTGTAATAATACATATATGTATGCAAATGTGTGTGGTTGTGTGTGTGTGTGTGTGTGTTTATGTATGTTTGTATGCGTTTATGTATGTATGTATGTATGTATGTATGTATGTATGTATGTATGTATGTTTATGTTTTAAGTATTTTAAAATTCTAAAATATTTTTAAAATTTATTTTTATATTTTCTTAAGTATTTTATAAAATTGTCTGTAGTTTTGCTTTCCTCATATCTTTTCATATTTTTTCTTGCTTTAGTCCTCTTTTTACTCTTTAAGCTATTAATTGTTTTCTTCGCACAGAAAATTTAAATCTTTTTTTATCGTTTCACATCATATCATCGTATGCAAATTGTTATAAGAATTAATTAAGTTTTTTATATTTGGTTTGCTGGAATGTATTAAATTATTAAAAACAGATAGAGAGAGGGAGAGAGAGAGAGAGACAGAGAGAAAAACAAAAAGGAAACGAGGAAAAAAAAGAACAATTGCATGTAAAAAACGTCATATCTGTGAACTGCTTAAAAGTATTCGAAAAATTGTTGTTGTTGTTGTTGTTGTTGTTATTATTATTATTATTATTGTTGTTGTGGGCCCAGCCAATGTATCAATGTATTTGTATTCACCTCTATCCACCCCATTACAATCAAACTTTAAAACATCCTCCAACCTACCAAATCATTCGCATGCTTCATATGCAGTTTATTCATTTTCTAATTCTTCGTCCGTGTGAGCTTGTTCTTCTTCTTCTTCTTCTTCCTCCGGCTCTTGGTCTTGGTCTTGCTCTTGCTCATTCATTCTCATCATATCTATAGGCATTATCATGTCATCTTCTAAATCATCGTCTCTGCTTATAGAAAAATCTTTTGTCTCCTTTTCTTTTACTTCGCTGCAATTCTCATTTTCTTGCTCTTGCTCGTGCTCATGCTCATTCTCATTCTCATTCTCATTCTCATTCTCATTCTCATGCTCTGTACTGGTGCTTTTCTCACTGGTTTTAACAATTGCTTCGCTCTGTTCGATTTTTGATAACTTTCGCTCTTTTCGTTTCTTTCGACGACGTCTCGTAACCGTCTCTAATGCTCCTCCACCACTCTCCCGGCCGCCCCCACGGTCCAACCTCACTTAAATGCGATTCTGATTTAGCTGAGAACGTGGAGTGAAGGGCGACACCATTACACCGCTGGGCCAAATAGCCTCGTTGAACAGCTCATTGAAGCGATAGTCCGGTATGGAAATCTTAAACTTACAATATGACAATGCAGCCAAATTGGCATCATTTTTAACCAGTTTAGTGCATTTGACTAGATTTTTATTGATTTTCAGTTCTTGAGCCAAGTGCTCAATTATATCTTCCTCGGAGGTGGAAGTGGCAAATTTGCCAACCTGCACCCAACGCCCATAATCGCAGACGACCTGCAAACGGTCCGAATTGCAATTGTTGCCGACCACAATTAGATTGTTGGTCTGCTTCTTGGCATCGCCCTGATTGTTAGCGTTGCCAAACTGAAAATACTGCTGGTACATGCGTCCCTGTATTTGATTGACCCCATTGCTGACTTTGTTTAACTTTTCGTCTAATGCCTGCAACTTAGCTGCCATAGCTTTAGGCGATTGCTGGCGACAATCGTCGCAACTGAACACAATCATCGGATTCTTTTGGATGGCTTCAAATAAGGTATCATCAATATTCACACAACTGCGATGGAATTTTTTTTGACAGCTGCAATTTATGCCCGTCTCCTTAGAGGTAATCACTTTTTTGCACTTACTGCAGTTTTCGGCCATTTTGAAGCGTTTCGAAGAAGGTCCGCTCGTTGGTTTTACGGTTACGGTTGCTGTCGCGGTCGCGGTCGCGGTCGTCGGGGTCGGTGTCGGTGTCGGTTTTGGTGCACCTCCTCCTGAACACGGTGTTGTTGCGGTTGCCGACGGTGATGGTGGTGTGGTTGGCGTTGTTACCGGTACCTCGTCCTCTGTTACGGATTCCGTTTTGATTGGAGTTTCTGCCCTTGGAGTTTCCACTTTTACTGATTTATTGCAACTCGCCAAGGAGTTTAGCCGAAAAATATGTTAAATAATTTTATGCAAATTCACACAAACTCAAAATTCAATTTATTGTAAATTGAATCCAAACTAGAAATTCTTGATTTCTCAGTTACAACAACACCTTTGTAAAAAGAGGACCGAACGTATTAAATGAACAAACAAATGAACGAACGAACGAACGAACGCACGCGAAATTCTGTGTATGTACACACAAAACGCTTACAAAGTACACAAAACGAATGAATTTCGATTGAACGAGTGTCTGAGATAGAGATAGACAGATAGAGAGAGTTTAAGAGAACGACACAAGGGTGCTGTGTGAAGTGAAATTGGGGGAAATTGATTTAAAAGTTTTTGAAATGTTGCTTCCGCCAAATTGAAATTAAGGTCCACACGCTCTGAATGACGCTGTTCAACTGTGGCATGCTCAATACTAAACGGGCCGGCTACTGCGTTAGAGATTTCTATAATACACATGTATATGTATTTTAAGTTGGAGTGTATGTGTGTGCATATGTATGTTTTTACATAAACAAACTACCCTTAAATACTGTATGTGCGTGAATGAGTTCTTAGTTAGGCCGTGCAATAAAAACACTTTTGTAATTTTTATCCATTCGGGGGTTGTTTTATGATAAAAAGAAATCGGCAGTCCGTCCGACTGGCTGGCTTCCTATTAAGTGTAGATACATACGCAAAGACGCTGCGTTAGTAACCGATTTTGTTTTTAATATCTTTTTCTTTCGATATTCCTTCAGTGCAGCTTTTTATTTATTTATTTATATATTATTTTTTTGCAATTTCTTTTCGTTCCAAAAACGCACTCTGTGAACCGGTTACTAAGTATTTATTATTATTTATTACTATTCTTCTTATGTGACTTTTTCTATAATATCCTCATATCTTTCCTCAATTTCTTTACAAATTCTCTTTCTTTCTTAATTCACTGCACCTTCCGTTTCGCACAAGTCACAGGTGCAATAGAAGTTATTTGATAATAAATATTTATTACAGCCAATGTCTGATTCAAACAAAATCACTCTTTCAAGCAGTCTTCCAGTATACATTTTTCATATATCCAGACTTTCATTATATAACTAATGTAATAACCAATACAAGGAAATGAGAGCACGAAATGCACCAGAGCTTGCTAGGACTTGTGAGACTTATTTCCCTTCGAATCTCCGAATCTCTTTTCTTGCGGAACGTTCTCATATTTATTTCCTTAAAGTTCTAAATTGGATGAACAACTATACACTGATAGAAGTTTTTTTTCTTTCAGCGACTATACAGATATAACAAAATCAGCTGATTACGGTGCTCTGCCGATGAAAAGACGAGCCTTTAGATTACAAGATAATGTTAGTCAATCTTTCTATAATATACGTTGATACAAGCTTGTGTCCATGTAGTGCAGACGATTTGAAAACGGTTCTTGAAATAAATGGATAGTCATTAACATCTGTCCTCGAGAGAATTTTGACTTATAACAAAATCAGCTTATTTCGATGTTCTGCACATGAGAGTACAGTGTCTTTAAATTGAAAGATAATGTTAGTCAATGTTTCTATAACATACGTTGCAGCAAGTGTCTGTTCATCTGGTGCAGACAATTTGAGGGCGGTTCTTGAAATAAATGGATAGTCATTACCATCTGTCCTCGAGAGAATTTTGACTATAACAAAATCAGCTTATTTCGATGCTCTGCACATGAGTGTACAATGTCTTTAAATTGAGGGATTATGTTCATCAAGATATGTTAACGTCTCGTCACATTACACCAATTATATCAAGTACAACTTAACTCAAGAAACACGTGATCGAGAATGCTAAAAACAATAATCAAAAAATTCCGAGTACCGAAAGGCAGAAAGTATATCAAGTTAACATCAAAGTTTAGTGAACAGAACAAACGGAGGAAGAAGATCTTTGTCGTCTGTTGACTTGCAAATAAACTGAAATATTCATATCCGCTGTTAGTCAACACACTGACTTTCACTGCGGGCACTAGTTCCGCCTTCCTAACGTACACACATATACATATATATAGATTCTCTTTCATTCATATGATAATCATGATAAATTATATGATGAATTATTCTTATGCAGTGCTATATATTGCAATATTCGGTTGTCATCGCAACCAATCGACTTGATTTTATTGCTATTACTTTTGCATATCGATTTACTGAAATCATTTCAAGAACTCTCACTATGTAAACTTATGGGCCGCGATATCTATTATTTATCCATTTTATTATATTCAACATGCAAGCCTTAAGAGCAGATTACTTTTATTAAATATTTGTAATATCCGGACGTGCATGTTGGATACATTATGGGTTGCATTATGGATCACAGATCTGAATTAATTTTAATATACCGACAACGCCATAACTGATCTTTCTTCAAAGGTGATAGGAAACGATTTTATCGCTATGAAGAGCAAGGAACAAGAATTCAAAAAAAAAAAAAAAAAAAAAAAAAAAAAAAAAAAAAAAAAAAAAAAAACAAAATTGAGTAAATTAATCAATAATAATAAGCCGTATATAAGGCTTGAATTCGCTGAACGCATGTTTAATGGAAGGACATGTACCGCCTAGTGTGGACGTAGATACATTCCTTATATGGGCTTAGAACTTTACATATTCATTCAAATACTTGATGAGGGAAAATCGAAAAGTTTTCTATGAAAGACAAAAAAGGTGTTTTTTTTTTTTTCTCTCTTTACAACAATTCCAATATTAATTTCAATATTTTCACATCGAGTTTTATTTCGTTTATTTACTGATTGCAATAACAAATCCTTGACAGAATTTAGAACATTTTTAAGGATAATCACACCAACAATAAGTAAATTTTCCACTTACCGGCTTTTGTTTGACTTTTAATGCTCTTTTTACGTTCAACTTGAGATTTTATTCTTTTCTTAAAAACTCTTTTAATATCGTTTTTGCGATGCCATTGCGTTAAATAAAATCTCGAAAAGCACACTTTAACAAAGTGACTAAATGTTCGCCGAAAGATGCCTTCTTATTTATATATACACGGAAACAGAAATTTGCTAAACCAAGCAATGCAATGATAAGAATTTAATTCCAACAAGCAGAATCCTATAGCTATAGGTTTTTTTTGTTTTTTTGTTTTTTTGTTTTCATGCCTTTTGCTTTTTGTTGCTTCTTACGAATTAATAAATTTAAAAATATAAAGCGCATGCCCCGGTCATAAAATGCACATATATCCTGTATGCTCTTCTCTGATGTTCAGGAAAAGGGTAACAAATCGACTCATGCACTTTGAATAGGAAAGAAAAAAAAAAAAAAAAAAGCCGAAGGAGCAATCAGCCATGTTGCTAAGAATATACATATATATATATATATAGTGTAGTCCTCTTAGAAGCTCGAGATTGATACTCATTAACAACAGTGTAACATGATGTATCCATAGGAAAATGTAATTTCATCGATGGCATGATGGGAGGGGGGTTGTTGTTGTTGACAAGGGTTTTCACATGATTTTCCCTAAATGTTTGCGCGTATGTAAGTTGCAGTATATATCATACATTCAATAATATATGAATAATAATTTATGCAAAACTAACTTGTACGAGTTGTCACTATAACTTACTTAACACTTGGACTGGCGCAACGGTAATGCTTTTATTTTTCAATAATCATCATTGCATTGAATTAATTTCTTTAATTTCATACAATACACGATCCTAACGAATCCTCTCGTCGATCTTGAGCCACTAAGCTTTAATTTTGAACGCGGGAAAAACTTACTCAAATATCGATGCCGAGGGGTCTTTTGATTCAGAAAGAAAGTTATTGCTGCGAGAAACGAAAGTTGACGGACGGGCACTCGCGGCATTTTAGCCTTTTAAGTGATTAGCAAATGGCGCTTTTCATATTAAGGACAACGAACCGCGCTAGAACAATTAAGTGAAAATGCATGACACAAACTGGTAAGCGAATAAGAAAAAGCGATTACACACAGGTTACAACAGACAATATTTTCGAAACGGTTACACATGCGGAACACAATTCAGTGACTCAAAAATAAATTATTTACATGATATCAAATTGCAATCGACAAACCTTGATGGCACTTGTTCGTTCGCATAAGATCTCGTTTCATTATCTTAAGCGTGAATGTTTTCTCAGATGAAAGTCGTGAACTGAAGTATCTTGCGAAATTTTACCCTACTATGGGTATTATGTATTACAAGCTTGTCCAGAATTTACTAAAGCCATTGAAAAAGAATAATATAAGAAGAATATGATGTAACTGATGTCGGGGCGTTGTGATCTAATCGCATCTGTTGCCCAGCCAATAGAGTAAACACTTCAATCGGGGTAGCGGAAGGTGTTAGCTCTTCTGATCTTGTTGCGTTGAAGTATCATTTTCTTGAGGAGAGAATTCATTTTCCTGCGGAACCGATAGAAATTAATTCAAGCACTGAATACGTACGCACGTACATGTACATATGCGGTAAATATTGTTAAGTAAAAAGGCGTCATTTATTTATCTATTCATATATGTAACTCTTCTATAAATAAGTACATCAGGAGACTTCTCGGACAACCGATTTAAATTGTGTGAGATTTTATTTTTGTCATTTCTTCTTCTTCTTCTCTTTTTTCTTTGCAATCGTCCGCTATGCAACGCTCTAGTGTATAGTGTATTGGTGTGTATCTTTTCGAGTTTACGCACACAAGCTTAACGCTCTCATTATGCCCTAAATGGCTGTTAAGGTTATCATTTTGTTTACCGTTTTTCCTTTCAAAGGAAACTAATACGTATTGAATGTGTATTGTTGTAAGCGGTTTGGAAAAACAAAATGATTCAGCATTTTGTGCCTTGTTATGCAAGCGTCGAATGCTAAGTATGTTTATCAGTAATATTAAGGCCTTGCCTTTCAAAAATTATTAACTAACAAAATGCGACAATTTGAACATTCAAGCACGCGCATAATTTATTTATTTTGATAGAGTATTTGAAGGATGGGGATGTATAATTTTGTTTACAACATTTGAACAAACGCATATGAGGTTCTGCAGGCGATAAGTCAAATTAGACTATGAGTCGATTTTGCTTTTTGCGTTCCATAGTACGTGGAGCATTATTTACATTTTCATTCTCAGGTGCCGTCTGGTGCTTTCACTGGAAGGTTTAATCTTTTCGATCAGAATACTTGGCCATGTCTTGCCAACAAGACAAGAACGTATCGATCAACTCATTTCCACGCTTTGCGAGGATGACAAAGGTCGTGTAGTGTCGTCGTGACCGCTATTCGCTTATCAACGAAAATCGTAAAGGTCGTCAAAGATCACTCGTTGTGCTAAAAAATATTGACGCTGTGCCAAGACTGATGAAGCAATGTCCATATGTGTGGCATACTTTGGGATTGAGGCACCTTTAGGCATCACTTCTGCCAGCTCCTCTTAAATATTTCATTATCGTACAGCCGTGAAAAAGATTTGTTTCGGTTGGATCACGCATAGCTTGACAAAGGCTCAAAAAACTGGTTGCGTCGATTGGTGCAAACAAATGCTTAAGAAATACAGCGGCGATGTTTTAAAGGACGTATGTAAAATCGAAACAGGGGACGCTTCATATGCATTAGCTGGAAAGTTGTTCGTGCTTGAACCCATGGTCAGCTGTTTGTTAGGAAAAACTAGTCATTTAGCAGCAGTGCCTTTCGTGGAACGTAAAATCAGTCAATTCTGATTCTGGTGTACAACCACTTGCTGTGCGAGAATCTTTCAGGCAATAAGAAAAACAAACGAACGTCGTCGGGTCATTTTTCATCGCGACAACGCGAGTTTTCGTACATCTCTTTCAACAACCGACTGTTCAAACACTCACAAAATCGAATTAATGCGCCACCCGCCGCATTGGGTCGTTGGGATTTGGCTTCTAGTAACTTCTCTTTGTTCCTGAACGTTAAGAATAAATTAAGGTGACACTAACTTTCGTCATTAAAAGAAATCGTTGATGTGTTCCAAAACCATGTCAATAAACAATGATAGGTAACTTCTATTAGGTATGAGCTACGATGAAGATCAAGAATTTTCTTTCGTATAACGGAGTAGTGCTTACCGTGCTCATCTTGTTTAGATGGTATCCATCTTTCCTATGCAACCACATAATTTCTTGATCCATTCAAAATTTCGATAGGCTTTAACTACGACAATGTTCTCTTTGTTTGCACGATTATGATCACAAAAAGTGTCGAGAGCAAAATTTCGAATGTTTTATGAACACTGTTGAGAAGTCTATTAAAGTAACATAATTAAAAGAGAGAATTAAAAGCGGGGTTACATGAGCAATGAGAGCAACGATGGAAGGAGTCTGCCACCTAATGCACAATATTTTTTTTTATATGAGTTCATCAATATCACGTGTGTGGATTCACTTATTGATATCGATCGGAGGGGAAATAAATTGAATGGCGTACGAGGTGGGTTCAAATAAAAGGTGACTTTTTACTTTTCTGGAATAATGTGTAATACGCTTGTGCCAGCGCGTTTTCCAATCCTCAAAACACTACTGATATGCGCTTTTTGATACAATTTTGAGCTCTTGCAGCGATGCGTTCTTTGTCTCCTCATCTTCTTCTTACATGTGTCTCTTCAGAAAATTCGCAATGGAACAAGTCGGTGAATACGATGACTAAGGCACGATTATGCTGAACAAATAAGTCGAAATTTCGAAATTTCCGAACAAATGGAGGATTCGAAAATCGAATTTACGTAGCCAAACAACTTTGAAAATTCGGCTTTTTTTTTTTTTTTTTTTGAACACACCTCTTATGCTGTGGTCTTTCTATAGCAAAATTAGTTTCTCCTTTTATGCAAAATTCAATCAGGTTTTTATGGAAGTTAATCAAGGGATTCCTCTAAGTATCTAAGAAAAAGAATTAAATGGACTTGGCTACAAACAACAATGACTGCTCACATAGAGTTACAGTTTACGACATTGCTGGCAAAAATGAGATCTAAAATAACGACGAATGTGAAGGAGTGCGAACTTACTAACGCTAACTAACACTTAAATTAGTTTACTCTGATACTATCTTCCATTTTATCGATTTTTTTACTTTTTTTTTTCAATGAAGATGCACTTCGGTTTTCATGGATACGGTAAGAAGAGTACGCAAAGAATACATTAGTCATCCACACTGCTGCTGAAAAGGCACCTTTGGGAATTTTTTCGTGCCTCTTTTTGCGGTTTAAACATTCAAGAATAATGTGAAAGAATCGTTGTGGGCGGGACAAAGCTTTCCTTAATTGAAAACTCCGATTCTCTGAATATGGTTGTGGAGCCGCATTACGGATACTGGAAACTTTAATCGAATTCCTATCATATATGGAAATAATTTTTTTCCAAATTACCATAATACCAGCGGCGCCAATTTTCGTCCGATCATCTTGTGATTTTTACTATAATTTCTTCTATATTAAAGTGTTGTAAAAATAACAACACCGGAGCTATAACCGTTGGACGTATATAATTTAAGGGCCTCTGTGGCAAACAGTAGCATGGCTTCGAGTTTAAAAATGCAAAAAAGAAAACTTATTGCAAAAATCATATTTCTTTCTCTGTATCTTCTATATATCGAGACTGGTATCAGAAGGTTTCTGAAACTTGACGGGTGTTTGGACGAAAAGATTCAGTTATTGATTCAAAGAAAAAGCCAAGGCAAGCAACAAAAGTTGGCAAACTAATCTTTAAATTAATTTATCGAAAAGTTCGCTCATACTTCTCTTCAAAATGTTGTTTCCAAGACGTTATATTAAAAATTCAAATGAAAAGAACGAACGTCGGGCAAGGACGGCTATTAAATACCCTATACCGCATTGTCTAACACAATTCGTATTTTTTATGAAATTACTATTAAGGGTCAATTTCATAGGGTCAGCCGGTCCATAGTCTTCATACCAACTTAGAATGCCGAAATACTACTACTTAGCCACTTATGCTGAGAAATTTTGAAAATTACAATTTTTTTCCATATGACGATTTTTCATGGTAGAACGTTATATGACGGATGGTCGAAAAAGTGGACCGATCCAAATCATTTACAATAGCGTTCGTCCTCGGGCCAAAACGTAACAAACTGTAACAAATTTCATCGAAATATCTTAAAATTGTGACCTTTAACTTGAACACAAATTTACATGGACAGACATAAGACGGAGAGACGGACAAAGAGGCGTAGATTAATTGAGATTATGATTCTGAATCGATCGGTATAATAAAAGGTGGGCCTACTTTAAACCGTTCTGTGTGTTAGATACGACCGCGCTAACTTAATATACCCTGTACCACAAGTGGTGTAGGATATAATTATTGGAGGCTATGCCGCTTCTTACAAGTCGAAGACCAATGATTGTGACTCCTTACTGCTTTCGTTTCTTGAGCAAACTGAAAATCTTCGAAATGCTAGTAGCTGATGTGAGATTGAGGTAAGATTTGCTCGACCGACGTCCTTGCTGTGCTGCGCCGTCCTGTGCGTATATATATATACAAATTTGCTCAACATATTCGGGTAAACATTTATAAACGAATGAGTTTTCCTTTCTCTTCATTATGTCATGTGTAGAATTTCCAGCATATAACGTCTACAATGTGTAGAAATATTTTATCTTCTCAGAGTTGCTGTCACGGTATAGCTAATATGTGATACAAGTCATCAATTCGTTTTGTAGAAAGCAACTGCATTATGCTATAGAATTTAAATCTACAATGGACTTATTTTGGTGTAATAAAGGAAACCGAGCATGACCATGTACTTTCCATACAAATCTTGACTTTTTATATCAACATCGAACGCACCAAAATGAACATATGGGTGGACGTGTATATACGTTATATGCAGTTTTCTTACGCTCACAATCATCTTTCTATATACGTTTTGACCAATTGACAATAAACAAAAGAAAGCAAAAATTTCGGGAGTTTCGGAAAATTTTGCAGTGGTTTCCCCCACCCCTCTTCGATGCTTTTTTCTCCGCTACGAGTCAAATACTTGTGGGGTAGAACACTAGTTAACGGCAATTAAGACAAACAAGCAAGTTCCATGAGTATTCGTGCCATTCATTGATTACTTGCGCTACTTACGGTTAGCACGATGCTTCATAACCGGCAATAAGCGACAGCCGTATCCTGGTCTCCACTCATTTCGAGATATTCGACCTCCGAAGACCAGCTCTGAGACTGTCAATATTGCAGGTAAAAATTCGAGGTGCTTTAAGCTATCATTGCGCAAGTACGCATATTCTGCAAGAGTTGCGAAATATTTTTTTGTCAATGGCTAGCTGAGTCGCTGGCTTATGTCTGGCTGTCTTTTCATTTGGGAAACAGCTCACACAGATGTTGCGCGCGATCTTTGCCAAGCTAATAAAGTCTCCATAGTGTGATGGCTTCAATCGGTTCTAACTAATACCTTTAATCGGAACTTTAGTGTATCTCAGTTTGTAAAAAAAAAAAAACAAAAAAAAAGCAAAAGAGAAAAAATTCGAATCTCACGGAAACCTTGAAAACCTCTCACTAAGCTTTTACAAGTCAAGATCTTCGCGACAGGGTCGTTAAAATTTTCTGTTATCAAAAATACATGCGCGTGTAACTTGTACTGTATTGCTGTGACATTGCTGTACGTATCTTTGCAACGGTATGATAGAATCACCTTCAAGTCATGGATGCAAGAAAGTGAATATAAAAATACAAGCAAAAAGAAGAAGGAAAAAAAAAAAAGAAAAGATCCATTGTACTTATTATGACAGAAATTTTATTACTCACTTGGTTTTCTACAATAAGTATTAATAATAGTAGTCATGAGGTTGGAAGATGATTTGGCGTGATTGACTTTTCTTTCTTTCTCTTTTTTTTTCTTTTTTCTTTTTCTTTTTCTTTTTCTTTTTCTTTGTATACGTAATAGTAAGAATAATAATAAAATTTGATTAAAGTAATTAATATTTTCGCAATAACTGCACGGCTCTCGCTCTACACAACTTACGATCTTTAAAGGAGTTTTTTTTCAAATATAAATACATATACATATATGTGTATTTGTTTTGCAACGATGCCTACCATCAGCAAGTTTCATATATACATTCAGCTCTTTTGGTTTTTCGTTTAATATAATTTTACTTTATTTAGTTGATTTTTCATTAAATGAAATTAATATTAATGCAAACAAATTGAATTTCTCTTCTTTTTTTTTTTTTTTTTTTTTTTTTTTTTTTTTTTCCTCTAATTAGTTGTTAGTTTGTTTTTCTCTTTTTTTTTTTTTTAATTTTTTTCTTATATGTGGTTTTTTGTTTTTACACCATTTATATTATTATGTATATATATATTTGTATGTATATGATTATACCATAATTTTTGTGGTTGTTGTTCATGTTTTTTTTTTTCCTTTTATTTTATATTTCATTTATTTAGTTTAATAATATTTTTCGTTTATTTGAAAATTTTGTTTTGCAATAAATTTATTGAAATATAGTTTTTTTGGTTATGTTTTGTTTAGTATTGTTTTTGCTGTTGTTGTTACTGTTATTGTTGTTGTTTTTGTTGTTGTCTCTAAAAAGTGTTTAAATATTGCATCGCTGCGCAAATATTGTTATTATATTTTTTTACTTTTCCGTCGTATATATATATATATATATACATATATATATATATATTTATATATATATTTATATATATATACATATATATATATAAGTATTTTAATTGATTTTATTTCATTAGTTTGTCATTTCAAAGTTATTCCGTGTTTAAAAGTATTTCTATCCGTGTTTACTGGTCTTGTTGCTGTTGCTGTCGCTGTCACTGTCGCTGTGGCTGTGGCTGTGGCTGTGGCTGTGGCTGTCACTGTTGCTTTGGATGTCACTGTCACTGTCACTATCACTGTCACTGTGACTGTCACTGTCACTGTCGCTGTCGATGTCGCTGTCACTGGGACTGTGACTGCTAGTTTAGTAAGTTTAAGTGGAAATGGTTTTCTGTAACTTTTCCTCCTTCCGCCACAAAGTTTTCCTTCTAGTTGTCTAAGGTTTGCCTTTCCATTTTGTCTCTTCTAGTTTAACGTTTAATGATTTATGTCTGTATGAATAATGTATGTAGATGTTGTATAGGTTTATTTATTGTATGTTTTATTTTCGTATTTGCAAAACAAAAAAAAAGTAAATTTTCTTAAGCAATTTCGTTTTCTCTCATATTGGAAATCAATAATTATTGACGATAATAGCTTTTTATACTTTTTGGGATTGTTTTTCGCCTTGCTGACCATCATCGACCAATGGTGATGTGCCACCGGTATTACCTGTTCCCGCAGTAGACTGTTGTGGAGGTGGCTGTTGTGGTGGTGGCATGTATGGATATTGTGGATATTGAGGCTGCGGTTCGCCACCTATTAGGCCAAGTTTATCTAAGCAATGTTTCGAAAGAGATACATAGATAGACAGATAGATAGATAGAGAGAGAGAGAGAGAGAGAGAGAGAGAGAGAGAGAGAGACAGAGAGAAAGAGATAAAGGAAGAAAAAGAGAGGAGATACAAAGTACACGTTATTTTAATGAATACAATGATTGCGCTCTTGCAAGTAAAGACATTAAAATATTAATTAACGGTTTTTATTCGTCACGGGTCAAGGGTTTATTAAACTTTAGCATATTTTATACCATTCCAATATTTTACACGAAACATACATACACATACATTATAGTATGTTTATACACACTCTATACATTAGATTAACTAAACAATCAATTCATCTGTAAAAGCCAAGAAATCGCAGTTCAAGTGCCTAGCATAAGGTTCTTTTATTTTTTTCTTGTTTCTCTTGTTTTTCGAATTTTCTTTAGTTTTAAAGAAGACATTCGAACCTTTTACTTTCAACGCCTTGATGGCAATTCGGATAAATCTAATTTTTTTTTTTGTATAGCAACCAAATATGATAAGTGAATTTCCCAATCGGCAATCGGTATTCAACCGGAAATCTATCAATGATTTATTGTTGACCACCAATAACAGATCATTAGAGTTCACTTGAAAAACACCTGCCAGCGCTTATACTGCTTTGCTAGTTAATCGACTATCTTACGTAACATCTCCCATAAGTAATAAATGCAAAATATATTTTGAAAAATAATTTTCATACGCGCAGCTGAAGAATGATGGTACACTCAGTTTATCATAATGCTTGCGACACCCAAAAAGGCAATTTCAGTGATCCTATAAAGTATGCATATTCTTGCCATGTCTATCCGTCTTTCCGTCCATCTGTCAGTATGATACGTGTTCTTGAAAAATATGAAATTCTTACAGGCAAATTGGTATTGGAAATGGCCCAAATTGCTAAGAGGCCACGTCCACAGTAAAGCGTAATTTGAGCGAACCTCTTTTCCTCTAAGCAAAAGAGTTACGCGTTCGTATTCAGAAATTATAAAAACATACAAGGATGAAATTTTGTCAAATTTATTTTATGGAGAATGCGGCTGTTCATATTCGACTATGCGACCAAATCTGCATTTCTACTGTTTCGACCTTATCTACCTATAACTTATAAGGTTAACAAGAAGGAATATTGAAAATTATTCTGTACACTCTTCACATGAACATACATCGTTTGACTAAAAATATGTTCATTTGAAATTGAGTATGGTGGACGCGACAACCTTGTGATGGATTCGTTTTTCGATCAAAATACAATCATATGAAAATCAGACATAAGGTAAACCCTTAGCAGGCCGAAATGTATTTAATTTCTTCTTTACACAATTCCAACTGATGTCTACAGTGGGATTAGGGCTTAGCTGATGAAGATGAGGCGCGTCATTAGTATTAAGATTTTTCACATAAAGAGAATAACTTCTGCAAGTTACTCTACTGTAAATATACAAATCATTTAGTATGTAGGACTTTGGACGTGGAAAATTTTCACAATGTTGCCCATGATAAGGAAATAAGGAGGATTGAATTCCCATAATATACCATAACCAATAGTGAATGCAACCGATTCAAAGCTTATTTGCATCGTTTCAATCATAGCATAGGGCCGTATTCCTTAAGATATGTTCTTTAATTACAGTCGCAAATAAATCGTAATGTCACCGAGCATGCAGCGGACTAGAATTAGACGAGATAAGATAAATATCTATATTCATGAATGTGTGAAAATTTGTTATCCAAACTTCTGTAGGACCTTCGGGTGAAACCCTCCTATGTCTATCTCTTCCTCTATCCGTAAATGAATGAGAGATTTGTATCCAAACTTCCGTAAGACCTTCAGGTGATACTCTCCTATGTCTATCTCTGTTTCTATCCGTGACCAGGTGAGAAATTCTTATCCAAACTTCCGTAACACCGTTAGGTGATATCATGAAAGTACATGCGTATATTTCCGAGATGGTCTTCATGAATCATTCAGTCTCTCATTATTAATAGGCGAACTTGAACGGACCCATTCGACCCATTCCCTTGAACGATATTTGCCGCAAAAATAGAAAATGTATACATATGCATATATACAAGGGTGTAAATACGTGATCGTCTATATATACATATTTGAAGATGTGATATAAATACGTATACGTTCGCATACACATATATGTAGTTTTTTAAAATTTGCAAATTTTTAATCGCTTTTACTCATCTACGTCATTGAGCACTACGAGGATAACATACATTTATTTGTACAGCTTTTGACTACAAAATTAAGAAAAAAGGACACAATGGGAGGAGGGGGGGATATTGCTCATGATTGTAAAAATAAAAGGGAGGAAACGCGATATTTCATCGGTTCACTTTTTACACATATATGTCGGATTAAAAAAGCTCCTTAATAAAATAAATTTCAGATAATATATGTATGCATATACATATATATAATTAATGCAAAATAATAAAATCAAAGAAAAGCTTCATGTTGAGCCATTTCAACCATAATCCCTTTTACTGTACTGTAGCGTTACTTTAAAAATTCATTTCAAATTTTACCTTTAATCGTATTTCTTATTCGTTTTACTTTTTTTTGTATTCTTAACTATGTTTTGTTTTGTTTTGTTTTTTTTCTTGGTTTTTGGCTTTAAAAAATAGTTTGAATTTCTTAATCGTGCTCATCTTTCTCTGCAAAATTATAGTTATGATAAACGAAGGTTAATAAATAATTGCATTAATATTGTTTTATAAATATTATTATTTAGTTTATGTGGCTCATGAAAGCTCGTTTTCACAAGATCACCTTCGGGTTATTCGTTTCAATTAAAGTGCAACATTCCATAACATGTTTAGCATTTTAACCGAAAGATTAACTTTTTAGGTGAGTAAATCTTATGAAAAAGATTCGAAACATTATTGATGATGCATATGGAAAACGTTCGTTACTCATAAATCGCGATAAAGTGAATTAATTATAAATGAGACTGATATGTATTATAAATTTTTACCAACGTATTTGATGCTCCGAATCTTTTGAAATGAAGAGAGATTATAGCCTGAGAACTAAATGAGATATTATGGGAACGCTTTTTGTCGGCTTCGAAGAATATGCCGCGAAAGTGACCAAAATAAGTAAACTACGTAAATATATGTATGATTTGTATAGGCTATGGAAAGAATTTAATTTACAGAGATTAAAAAAAAAATAAACAAATATATTAATCCGTAGCTTCGCTCCCATTTGCCACCGATTGTAGAGAAGATGAAAAAACGACGAAAACTGGCAAAGAAAATGAATACTTGGCCATAAACTAAAGTGCCAAGTGAAGGTGAGTTCCCCATAACCGCGTTCACGATGAACAGAGATGACAATTTAAAATCCTTAGCATCTCTTCATCTAAAACTTTCAATGAATATCTTGCGTGGCCTCAATCTGCTGACTGAGTAATTCTTACTTAGTAAAATATTTTCGCGGTTTGGTTTTGTTCATCAAAGGTGAACTTACTTATTACGCAGTGGTTTAAGCCGGTTTAAAACCAAGATTCGATCTAAAGTGAATAGAGTTTTTTATCTACCCTACACCACACTTGTGGTATAAGGTATATTAAATTTGGAAGTGACATCCAGAAGGGCGTAAGATAAACCCATCTCTAATTTTCTGAATCGAACTAAGCTTGCTTCTCAGTTCGTCCGTCCATGCATCTTGTATTTTGTAATAATTTGCAATTTTTGGGTGCACTGTTATCTAAACGAGTGAATGACTGTATTAGGCGTAGTGGTGTAGGATACCTAATGGTTGGCCTTGCCCGACTATAATAATTCTTATTTGTCTTGACTTGTTTTTCTTTACATTTCTATATGTAAAGATTTTTAAAAAATATTTTGATAAACGATCTTTTGAAGAATCATTTATCTTCGATTCTTCGTTTATGAGTGGGTTTCGTAAAGAAAGCAGTAAGATTGATTGTAAGAAAACGAAGAAGAGAATCAGAAGAAGTATGTTTACAAAAACTTGAAATATAGTCCACTCAACAAGATTCAATTTTCGGAATAACGTACCAAATTAAATACCCTACAGCGCTCTACAGTTGCTTTAAAATAAGACGTCGTATGGGAAGTGGTCAAAATAGTGGTCCAACTGGCGCTCGTCCTTGAGCCAAAACACGTTAGCGTATCAAGTTTCATCACATGCGACCTGTGGGTTGAATAGAAGAAAACTGGATGGACGGACGAACACGCAAGTTTATATAATAAACGGTGAGTCCATCTCAAGTCCTCCTGGATGGTAGATACACCGGCACAAACTTAATACGCGCTTGCATCACAAGCGATGTAGTTAGTGTATAACAACAATTGTTTCTTAATTTTTAAAAAATTATTCAAAGAAACTTCAAAAGTTTCAAAAAAAAAAAACGCAAAAAAATTGACGCGTGGAACGCATAGAAGGAATAGTTTCCTTGAAAAGAAAGAAATCTTTTTTTAACTGCCGGCAAAATCACATGTGGCATAGCAAAAGAAAAAAGGTAAACAAAGACAAGAATCGTAAAGGATGACATTTGTTTTTTGTTGTTCTATTAACAATAACAAGCAGAATTGTCGAACTTGTGGCCCGAGGGCTACATGTTTCTGTCTTCCCGAATTATTTCTGTTTCTTTACCCAACACAGGAGTTGCATCACATTTGGAAACCAAAGTCGGTAATCGAATATCTTTCCTACGGCTGAGATCAAGATATCTTTTGCCAGGTTAAGCTTAAAAGTAATCAAAGTCGACTCCTGCGAGAGCTTAAAACTCGTAAAAACTCCTTTTTTCAAAAATGATAGATAAGCTCACAATTTCGTAACTCCTAGTTATGAGTTTGATTTTCTATTGTTTTTTTAATATCAAATTCAAATAAATATAAACAAAGCGAACTACGTATGTAGATATAGTTTTTCATTTCTATCATTGTCTATATGATGCTACCAAATTTCGAAAAATATAATCTACAATACATATATATATATATATATATATATATATATATATATAAATATACTCAAACGGTAGGTAGTAAAAAATCTGATCTAAATCGAATAGGATTTTTTGATATTTTATTTTGGCGAATGATCGAATCATGGGAGCAATTAATGCAAAAGAAAAGAAAGAAAACATAAATTAATGAACTCAACTATGTTGATTACTAACAGCACTCTTCCGACGTTGCCATGTCGAGATGACAATGCATTCTCCTGTCATAGTTTACTTGACTTTGTGCCAAATTTAGCACGTTTTAGAGCAATATGCTCAACAAATTTCTCCAATAGCAACTTTATTATAAAACAAGATTGCACGCACACACACACAAAATCCACAAAACTATAAATTCCTTATGGTGGAAGGAATAGCTTAACAAATATGAGTAAGATATCTAGATAGGCGATCTAACTTGAAGCGATTAATAAAATACAACGATCATGGATCCGTCAACATGGATCGATCAATAACGGTTAGGCAAGAGACATGAATTTTTCGCAAATAGACCAGGGATGAAAAACTTTTCTCTTCATTTTCATACTACGATTGGGGCCAGAAAAAGGTGCAAAAACTGAGCTGAATTAGAATGAATATAAAACTGAGAAAATGTTCAATCTTTCCCTCATGCGATATTGCGCGATGAGACTTCGCTTCTTTCGCTTTGCACAATAAACGATATTCGAGAAAAATAGAAAAAACAATTTCCACAAATGCAAAAAAGAAAAGTAGGAAAAAAGAAGAAAATGTTGGGGAAAGGAGAATTACTAGATTCTTTATTGCCAAGCGAATTAAAAAATTAAGTCGATTATGTCTAATATCAAAATACAGAAGTAGATAGAGAAGTCCATCTGTCTCTTCATTCTTTGATTCTTTATTGCCAAGCGAATTGAAAAGTTAAGTCGATTATGTCTAATATCAAAATACAGAAGTAGATAGAGAAGTCCATCTGTCGCTGTAGATATGTTCAACTGGGCAAAACATTTCAATAAATATTTTTTTCATTTTTTTATTTTTTTGTAGGAAAATATCTATTATAAGTGTATTTATAGGAAAACTTGGCACAAAATTGATCAATCAAATTAGTTCGAGAGATTTGCTGATCCATATCGCTGATTCAAAAAGACTTTTCGCTCTTCTCTATATATATTTTTAAGAGCTGTTAAGATCATCTTTAAGAACAGATCATAGTTGAGTTTGAGTTAAAAAAAATAAAAAAATCTTTTAAAACACATACTGGGCATAGGGGTACATATATGTTTTTATGTAAGCAATAGGTGAACAGCAAAAACAAAATGTAACAAGAATAAGAAGATTAACCAACAAGTAAACTGTTAATTACATAAAAAAATATTGAAGATCTAATTTATTTAAAAAAAAAAGGGAAAAAAAAATCATTAAGAATTACTATAGCGAACCTTTGTGCCAATTTACCATGAATATTATCGTGTTAGTAGTGCGGTCTAAGCCAACAGCAACTTGAACTTTGTTTTTTTTTTTTTTTGGTTTCTTTCAAAGATATTTTTTATTTGTGCGTTTTAGTAAGACGTTGCTTCAGCGCGGATGAGTTAAGTTGACTAATAGTTGATGATTACTCCAAAACCAAAAGAAATTTTGTTACTTAAACATATGATGACGTATGAAATTCGAATTTATTCAGAATTGAATTAAAAAATTTTTTTTTTTTTGAAAGAATGAAGTGCTAGCGAATTTTACATAAAATTACCTAAAAAAAAAAAAAATGAAGAAAAATAAAAATAAAAAAAAACAAAGATACGAAAAGAATGAATAAAAATAAATTAATTTTGAATACGTTTTGTTTTGAAACAGGGAAATTTGCTTTTCTACGTTAAATGTAAAAGTGATGGAATTGTTTTAAAAAAGTTTCAAAATCTTTTGTATCTTTATTTCGAAAATATTACTTCTTATAAATGTAATTTACTCACTTGCAATAAGGCCTACAACAACCAGTCCAATAACACCCATAATAATCATCATCTAAATTACAAGTTATACATTATTACTGATATTATAATCTTATTCTGTTTGATCTGAACGGACTTTTACTTTGATTGACTTACCTTTAAGTTTTGCAACCAGAATTTTCGTTTCAATTTACCAGCTTGCTGTTCAAATTGCGAAGCACCCTGTTGCAAAGCATCGGCTCGATCATCTAACTCGGACAGTTTCTGATCGCGTTCAAGCACTTTTTCTACATTTGTTCGCATTATATCCACTACCTGGTGAAAAAAGAGAGAAAAAGATAAACGAACCCTTTGCCATATCCTATATAGCATACTCGTATGCTATTGCTCTCTGCAACATTAATATAAATATACCCCGAACATGGCCTCGCTAAACGTCACGTCACCAGAAAATTTTATACATAAAATTTAGATAGGCATGAATAAGTTAATCGATTCAGTTATTCACGATGACCATGAAGATATATTATTACGAAAATCCCATATTTGATGATCTGAGTTTGCAGGAAATTTTTTCGATTTTTTAAGAAAACAAAATCCAGAAAAAAAAACAGAAAAACGGACAGATCGACCGACATAGCTGATCAAAATTTCGTGCGTTTTTTTATATAGGAGTGCGGTGACGACTTCCTTTTTATTTATTTATTTATTTATTTATTTTTTTTTGCTTGCTTCCTAAACCTTTGGCATATTAATGCTGGAAGCATTTAAACAAAATCTTAATAAGGAGAAGAAAGGAAGGGCGAACAAAGGCGTTATTGGTATTAATATTTATTATTCGGATTACCTCATCCACTTGTGCTTGGGTTTGCTGTAAACGCTTTTGTGCCGCGATTTGTTGAGGATTTCGGGGTCCGCCAACAATCTCGCCATCACCGCCCTCACCGGCTGGTGGGGCATCGCCTGCTGGTGGAGCATCGGCTGCTGGTGCTGGTTCCGCCCTGTGGAATAATTTTTAACAAGCGATTCTTATTAGAATTCCAATTAATCAATTTTTGTTGTTGTTTTTTCCTAACTTTTACTTAAATATTTGTTAAAATGAAAAGATTTCGTTCATATCTATCTTTGTACACTTCTTCTTAGCCCTTCTACAAGATTTAAAGCATTTTGTAATAAAATTTCTTCACTTACTCTTTATCTTTTTTGTCTTTTTTGCCCATTTTTCTTACTGTTTAGTATAAAGTTCGGTTGTTTTCAAAGAAATTTTCTTTTCGTTTTTCTTATTTTTGTTTTTACTTGGTATTGTTTTCAACTGCGGTAAACGGAAAGAATATTTATTTAAATGAATAACGAAATTTTCAAAAAAATAATTATTATTTTTAAAGCTCTAGCAAAAGTGCCTACACTATCTGATATGATAGTGCCGTTCATGGTAATATTAAAGTGAAGAGCAAAACTGCAACGTATATACAATTTCAAAGGGTACCGGTAACTTCTAGATTAATTCATTGTAATATGAAACGTGTACGCCGGTACTACACTAACGAATACATTTTTTGCTTTGAACTTTTTCAAAACTTTATAAAATATAAGTTTTTGAGAATTAAAATCAAGTACATTTTGTGGAAGTGACTTGAATTAGTTTAGCATACGCCGCCATAGAGTGTGAATTACGTTACGATACTATCGCAGTTATTGGTAATGAATTCGAATGAATCAATGGAGATCATTCTACGTGTGTACAAGAAAAAAAAAAGAAACAACATATTTACATACAGACACAGTGAATCTGAAGTTCGGATAAATCAATACAAATCACTTTAAAAAATCACTCCTGAATATTCTCTCTTGCCTAGCGTGCACATGTGCTCGCGAATAAATTCGCTCTGTGTCGGCAAAATCTTGAACTTCTTTTGGATAATGCTTGCCCTTGGCTAGGCCACTGCATGGAAAATTTATTTTCCAAACCAAGTTTCGTTTGCATTGCAAATATGCTGTGGAAACTTATTTAGTGTATTAAGAGTCAACTGAATTTGAGAAAGAAGTTATCTTAAATATCACGATCCTCTCTTAACGCGCTTAGGTCGTTACCCCAAAAGATTGATTCCCTACTAACACATTGTGCAGCAGCCAATGTCAAGGGACAGTATCATGCCAACATATACGTCATCAAAGTGTTTGTCAATGCAATTGCAGTGGCGAAGTTCTCGTGAACGGATTTGCTACACAAAAACCGAAAGAATTTGTCGGAAAGCATTGGACATTTTGCTGCTTCGAAGGCAGAAAAATGATTTTTTTCCCCTCTTCCTTACCGCGCCCATATGTACAGGTCACATCCTGAGTGGCTACTTATATAAGAAAAAAGAACGCATGGCATCCGATGAGTCGTACTTATCTCTTCATTGGTCATTATGCCAGGCTTATGTCAGAAAGACATCGGACAGTGTCTGGTTTCATTGACAATGGATAGTCGTCGCATCTCTACGTGTCGACTTGTGCTTTAAAAATAAGCAATGAGCTAAGATTTTCATATAACTAGCGAAAGATTCTGAGTCATCCATCTGCCCGATGTCTTTCAATTGTTATCTTATTTTCGACATACGCACAAATTGCGATAGGAAACTGAAAATTGGCTGGCACGATTTTAATTGACGGCTGCTTGTCAACAGCAATGTTAAAAACAAACATGACTCGTCTATGGAAAATCTTTTCGCTACAATTGCTATGAAAAGATCTTCTTTACGTTTTACTTTCATAGCTTCGATAAAGGACACTGTAAAATTTATTACAAAGCAATCTAAAGGCAAGGCAATGGTCTCGACCGGCAAACTGATGCACGCACAATTAGACACAAAAGACTTGACTTGTAGACTTGTAGAAATCAAATGCGTCCACGAACATCTTGGAATGTTTTAGATGTCTCATCATTTAGACATCAAAGAGATCATCTTAACCAACGTACATCGGTCTGCCCGTACATCATAAAATTCCAGAAAAAAGTTCAACTCGCCATTGTACAATTCTATGTTATATCAGCAGACCAAGCTTTTGATTCTAGCTTTATTTCACGCACAACAATGAAAACATATGGAAACGTTAGAGAATATAAAAATTTCCAAATATGGCTGCAGGAAATATCGATCCGATATTTGGTACATACACAGCCAGCCAAAATCTTCAGAATTTTTCCTTTAAGATTTGCTTTCAGTGAACACAATTTCATTTGTTAATTGGCACATGCCTTACTTTTATACGTCATGTTTATTGGCAAAAAAAAAAAAAAAAAAAAAAAAAAGCCAAAGGGCCAGAAAAACGTAAACTTGCACGTTTCGAAGAATTAAAGAGTACTCAACCTTTCTGTTTCGAATCGATTTATCTTAAATTTGCTATAAGTAATTTTTGATTACAAGCCACCATAATTTGTATGGCTTGTATGCCTTTGTATAAATGACTCTTGCCTTCCTCGACTTTATATTTATCTGCTCGATCCACTTACGCCATTAGAGAACGTAACATGGAAGAAAAACTTGAACATCTACAAGGACATAACTAACAAAATATTTCCCTAGCAATGGACGAGCACTATATGAAAAATTAAAGATATCGTGTGCGAGTGTGTGAATGCGAATACTACTACACATTATATAATTGTGTAGAAAATAGCTATAGCGTTTTTCCTATAATTTGATATATACAAGTAAGATCCCACCACATATACATGTATATATAAATCCAACTATAAATCAGCTATATTACAATAGCGCTCTAATATCATATCATTTGCATACACATCTACCTACCTACAATTGTATATATGTATGTAACTAAAAAATCTCTTAATAGATCCTACGTTTTCAAGCTTCCAACATATTTGACTTAGTCATATGATTCATGATTGCGATTATGACCCATGGCGATTCATTTTACAGAGTCGATGATACAAGATTTTGGCAAATAATGTATTTACAAGCGACAATCTGAACAATTTGAAATGATGATGAAATTATTATAAACAAACGTTTCCTACGTGGTAACAGAGGCACAAGTTGACACAATTATTGTGTTATGGAGCTCTAGATGGTATACAGTTACGCGTTTGTGTGCGTGCCAAAACGTATGCAATTGTTGTAAGGAAATGTTAGAAAAAAAAATCAATACTTACATTTTTACTCTTTAGAAGACCTGCGCCCTCTTTCTCACACGCTCGATTTAACGAGTGGCTTAACTTGTCTCAATTAGCAGGAAAGAAAGAAAGAGAAAGATAGTTCAAGATCGAGATAGAAAGAGATAGATAGATGGATAGGTAGAGAGAGAGAGTAAGTGACTGAGTGAGTGAGTGAGTGTGAGAGTCACAAGGAGAGGGGGAGAGTGCGGAGGAGTTGATATTGTAAGAAAAAGTGTCCTTTTTCTTTCGCGATACTGTTTTCAATTCGACAATAATCACAATTAGTTAAGCTCTGGGGTAAGCTCCTTATTTTAGTCCTGCCGCTAGTTGTTGCAATTGCGTTTTCCTTTTCCAGCTTTTCCGTTTTTTTTTCTTTTTTTTCTTTCTTTTTTTTCTATACTTTGTCCCGTTGTTGCAATTTTCAGAGATTGGAGTTGAATTTTGTCAATGAAATCAAAGTCTCACTCTTTGCATGCGTGAGAGTTATTGCGAGTTTTTCCTTTCGTTTATAGATTTTGTCCACTAGACAAAAATAGTCCCGTATATATATACATATATATATACATATATATATATTATTGACTCTATCGTCATGTACTGCTGGAAATAAAAATATTTTATACATATTAAAAAATATTAAAAATATTTTTAAAGTACTATTACATTAACATTATAAAATAAAAAAAAAAAAAAAGGAAAGGAAAGGAAAGGAAAGAAGAAAAAGATGACAATTTTCCGAAATTAAATTTTTTATATTTAAATAGCAAACACTTGCTTATTTATTATTTCATTTGTTGTAATCGTTTCCTTTAATAATTTTTCAAAAATTTTCTAATTAAATTATTTTTAAAAGAAATTTTCTTTTTTTTCTCAATTTTTTCTCTTCCACTTGGTGAGAAAAAATCAATGAGTATTCTTGCTTTCCGTATTTCTAAAGCATTTGTATTAACGTCATTTATGTGTGGAAAAGAAATTTAATATATTTTTTTTTTATATTATTATTAATTAATAATTGTTTTTTACTGTATGTTGATTAAGTTTTTTTTTTTTTTTTTTTTTTTTTTGAATAATTTTTCACATTTTCCGTTCAATTGTTTTTATTCGTTTCATAGACTTTTTTAACATAAGTCTAAAAGGGAAGAGGGGGAAGAAAAAAAAAAAGAAGGAAAATTCTTTTTCACAAAAATTTCTTTTATTTTAATTAAGTAAATCACACTAAAATTACTTATGGGTTTTCTTTCTTTACACTTACAATGATATTTTCCAACTGTGGATGGTTTTCTAGGTTGTACTTGGAAAAGCTCGATTACGTTTTTATACACATTTATCTGCGAAATTCCGTAACTGTGATGAATTTGCAGAAAAAATATTAGCAAAGTCCATATAGTTTACTCTATCTTTCTCCGCTTCAATGAAATGCTTAAGGGCTTTTAAGGCGAAACAGCGCTAATTTCCTCATATACAAAGGACGTTAAAAACATGCGCTTAAGTTCTCTCTTTTAACGGGTGCGGCAGTTAAACTTATCATAATTATTATATATATAAACTGATATTCATAAAATATAATTAATATTCAAAACACGATAAGAATCTGCCCAAAGGGATGAAAACAAAAAAATTGATTATATGTTTTATAAGTCAAATTATACTCTGTTTTTATTTTATTTATTTATTTATTTATTTTTTTTCAAAATAAAAACATAAAGCTTTCATAAACAAATGAAAAATCTAGTTCGCTTAGCGTTTTATTTCTAGTCTTATCCCACGCATGTAACTCATATTCGAATCCCATTTGAACTTAAGTTGATTACGAAAGCTGTAAAAAGCGTTGAAACGAAATGGTTAAAAGCAAATAAGCAAGCGAGAACAAATAATTAACGGAACGTTAACGTTCGCTTATAATTCCTTCACAAATTTCTACTGTAGATTGCTCAAGCCAAAGAGAACTGTTGATATCATATATTATCTATCCTGCCGTTAACGATCATTCATCAATTACAAGCTTACTTAATAAATTACGCTTTCGCAATTGCTTCGCTAGACGACGACCGCTCTTTATGCGATTTGAAAGTTTTCCGCGTTGCGATTAATTCGAAATCTACTCGTGCTCGTCTTGAGTTTAGTTCAAGTATTTGTTCCTTATATAATAATAGCAATAATAATAATAACCATATGACCAATGACATTAACCTAACAGGCTCCTTATGTTTGAGGAAACGCTACGTTGCTTCCGTTAGATTTACATTTTCTTTTTCATCTTCTTTGTCATTTTTGAATCTAACAAAAGATTTTTGAGAGGCGGTCTTTCACAAGGATAACTGCTCGCAACACTATTCCCATCATTTAATTGATTCATTTGTCTTCATTGAACTGTTACCGTCGCAAAGCTTCACTTATTCACCTATATCTTTTTAAGTCCTTGAGTGTGTCTTTACTGAATTGTTACCGTTGCAAAGCTTCACTTATTCACCTATACCTTTTTGAGTCCTTCCAGCAACGATTGGTCCACTAGCATTTTCTCGGTCCTATTAAGCTAAACCAATATAATAATAACAGCCGTTCATTGCTAGACATTGGCCGGATGGTCTTTAAGCTGCTTCCCTGAAATGATGATGACAGATATATTTTTGCGTCACCTTTCGAAGAGAATCTTTATCGGAAATCAAATAAAGGCCAGCTCCTAATTTGTCGGATGGGTATTCTTCCTTACAAATAATTGTAATTGTAATTTAAATTTTTCAAAGTTCATCTTATGATTTTTGCTCAATAAAGATTCTACTCAAAGATTCTACTTTTCATGGCTCATAAAAGACGTTGCAAACTTATTTCAAAATTTTACCTAAATTTCTTTCAGACTTTTGTCCTTGTATTTCTTCTTCTTTCAGAAAACAAATATGTATATACACGTATATATATAAAAAAGAAAGTAAATATCCAAAGCTTACCCAGGTATTATGACTTTTTTAACGTAGTGTTAGGTGAAAGGAAAATATATCTTATAAAATTATTTAATTATATCAGAACAGAAGGACGAAAAGCGAATTGCTAGTAGTAGTATCTGCTTTTAAAGTCAACATATCTAATTCTTCCATGTAAAGCGGAATATTCATCCACTGTGAGCATTGAGTAAGTTATAGATGATAACAGTGAGATATGTCGTGTGGACGTTCAAGGAGTGATTAAAACAATGACTTAAAGGATACTGTAATCGCAAATAGACAACTAAAGGGAGAAGGAATAAACAATTAATCAGTGAAATTATATCCCATTGATGTCAAATCTTCATAAGCATAAATGCGATAGATTACTTAGTAAATTTGCACTAAAAATAACATACTTTTATTATTATAAATTTTTATTTTCTTTTTTTTGTGTGAATGTTTGCAAAATTCTTCATTTCAAAAATTTTTTCAACAACGACTTTCGTATATATACGGAAGTTAACAACAATAGTACTTCCATTGGCAAACGCGGAAATTAACGACTGTAACCAAGAAGTCTTTCATAATTAATTAATTACTTTAGGAAACTCTATGTCAAATAGTGTTTTGTATTAAAAGAAACCGACAATGAAACATATATTTGCATTATATATTAGAGGCATGTATAGGAATATGAAAACCACAAAATATAAAGTTTTTGAAAGATATCAATACGAATATGAAAGGTACGCAAACAGAATATTATGCAAACATAAATACAAAAATGGAGGTCGGGAACGATTGGTTTACTAAGGACGATGGCTGCAGCAAGCATAGACGCAACTTACTGGGCTTTGTGTGAAGAGTCGCATTGTACAAAAATTCGGAATTCTCGGCCCGATAGCACTTCAAATTGCATAACTAGCATAGCTCATGTGTGATATGGAAAATTGGATAAAATGAAGTTAAATATGTAAATGTAAAAACAAAAAAAATAATAATAAATTATTCCTACAATACAATATTTTTTAATAATAAAGAATTTCTTCATATTTCAGGGTATGAAAAGTTTCAAATGAAATGTGTCGGAGCATTCGACGAACATACAAATTAGAATTCTTCAAGCAGGTACACGCTTGTATGAAACACCATAGTGATTATGCACTTGAAAACGCAGAATTATATATGCTCTTGCTTTGCATACATTCGAGGGAATGCGACGTCATGTCGCGAAACTATTAACAGAATGAGAATGAAAGAGCAAACTGTCAGTGTTACTACTGTTATTGATGACAGAAAGGCAAAAAGTCCGTAATCATCTGTTAGTTTGAATTTTGACCATCTTGGCATTTAGTTGTTTCTGACTGGATCATTTCGTTGTGCGTCATCTTCAATGCCTAGCACTGAGTTACACTCATTGCTTTGCAAATCGTTTTCTAGGTCGTAATCGTCTAAACAGGCGTCAATCGCCAAGAGAATCTAATCATGTGGGCAAATTTGCTGGCGATTATCGCCAATTGATCGCTCTCCCAATTATCTCCAATCTGGCAAGAATAAAATTGCTGTCATTGAGAACAAATTTGCATTAGCATTGAGTACAAACCAAGCAACGTTACCACAAATCTCCCTTTTAGGGTTATGGTTGTAAGAAGACAGCTGCAAAAGAAAAATATAAACAGCTGTTAGAAAATGCATTATTATTTCAAAAATATAAGAAAATGTAAAAAAATATATTGTGTCCGAAATTACATTTGTGAATTGTGAGGAAAAAAAAAAAAGAAGCTAGTAATAATTTCTTTTTAAAATATCAAGTTGAATTAAACTAAATATAATCTAAAATAAACTCTACATCATTTTCTTTTCAGTTCGTTTGGCATGCTTGTTATTGTTTATCATATGTAATTTGGTTCTATAAAACAAATAAACGTGAATTTGCTTCTCATTTTTTACGTTTTACACAGTTTTTAATGCATTGTAATGGAAAACTTAAGGGGAAGTATTGGAAAGCTGGCGACGATGATACCTGACTAGCCTTTAGGCGATAATCAATTATCTCCTAAAACAGTAGGCGATAATCACGGTGACAATTGCCTGCTTACATGATTCGGTAATGATGTGTTGCGAGTCAATGCTTGTTACATTTATACATATTAGATATGCGAACAGCATGCTCTTTCATTAATATTAAAACATGAAGAGCAAACTACTACTTTTGTTATTTATATCGTTTGTATTGATTTCTTCTTAGTGAATTGTTTTTTATTTTATTTTATTATCCGATTGATTCACGTACTCTGAATTTCATCATTATGGAATATTCTTATCATTAAATGTAGTCTTTTTGAATCATGCTTCTTCTCTATAATTATCAACTAATAACATTTTGTTAGTTACTGAATGTTGTTAACTACGCATCCGATTAATTTACTAATGCAGTATTACTAGATGTAATGTAGTAACAGCGATAATATTATAATAATATTATATTTTAATTTTTCTTATATATTCTAGAGATTATTAAAGGCAATGGACAGATAATACAGAAATCCGCAAAAGGTTTGTTTAGAACTATTTTTAGATGAAAAGCTACCCTTTATTTTGTAAATAATAACATCCTTCAATTTTAATCGTAGTTTTTTAATGTGGCAACACCTCTTCGACGTGTCAAAATACGATAACATCGTTGAAAGGAAAGCAAGTAATTGAATTTTCTTTTTATACGTTTAAGCAAATTTTAGAAATTTCACTTATACGGGAAGAAAAACTAATAAAAGGAAGATAAAAAGGAAAAATTAACAGTGTTGTCAGTGTGCGTGTGTTGTTAAAGTCGGTTCCAAAATGGTTTTAGCAGATTTGGGTAGAAAAATCACTACTGCCTTGCACTCTTTGAGCAAAGCCACAGTTATTAATGAGGAGGCTCTGAATTCTATGCTCAAGGAAATTTGTGCAGCTTTACTAGAAGCAGATGTAAACATACGATTGGTTAAGCAATTACGTGAAAATGTGCGGGCAGTTATTGATTTTGATGAGATGGCCGGTGGTTTGAATAAAAGGCGCATGATTCAGAGTGCAGTTTTTAAGGAGTTGATAAAACTAGTTGATCCTGGTGTAAAACCATATCAGCCAGTTAAAGGTAAGGCCAACGTGATTATGTTTGTGGGCTTGCAAGGATCGGGAAAGACCACAACGTGCACCAAGTTAGCTTATCACTATCAAAAGCGCAACTGGAAGTCGTGCTTAGTATGTGCAGATACATTTCGTGCCGGCGCTTATGATCAAATTAAACAGAATGCTACGAAGGCCCGTATACCGTTCTACGGTAGCTATACAGAAATTGACCCTGTGGTCATTGCCCAAGAAGGTGTCGAAATGTTCAAAAGGGAGGGTTTTGAAATGATAATTGTCGACACCTCTGGACGTCACAAGCAAGAAGAATCACTGTTCGAAGAGATGTTGGCGGTGGCCAATGCCATTAATCCAGACAATATCATCTTCGTAATGGATGCCACGATTGGTCAAGCATGTGAAGCCCAGGCCAAGGCTTTCAAAGGAAAGGTAGACATCGGTTCAGTCATTATAACGAAATTAGATGGACATGCCAAAGGCGGAGGTGCATTATCAGCTGTCGCTGCCACAAGATCACCCATAATTTTTATAGGTACGGGTGAACACATTGACGATATGGAGCCCTTTAAAACTAAACCTTTCGTTAGCAAATTGCTGGGTATGGGCGATATTGAAGGCTTAATTGATAAGGTAAATGACATTTGATCTTATAATAACGTTAAGGGCAAATAATTTATTCTCAACATTATCGAAGGTCAACGAGCTAAAGTTAGACGGCAACGAAGAACTACTTGAGAAGATTAAGCATGGCCAATTTACAATACGTGACATGTACGAACAATTTCAGAATATTATGAAAATGGGACCATTTTCCCAAATTATGGGAATGATACCGGGTTTTTCGCAAGATTTTATGACCAAGGGTGGTGAACAAGAGTCTATGGCTCGTATTAAACGTATGATGACAATGATGGATAGTATGTCTGATGGCGAATTAGATAACCGCGATGGTGCCAAACTATTTAGTAAGCAACCAACGCGCATCGTCCGCGTAGCCCAAGGGTCTGGCGTTCTGGAGCGTGAAGTTAAGGAGCTTATATCGCATTATACGAAATTTGCCGCAGTGGTCAAGAAAATGGGCGGAGTTAAAGGATTGTTCAAACAGGGTGATATGACCAAAAACGTTAATCCCACGCAAATGGCTAAGCTCAATCAACAAATGGCGAAAATGATTGATCCACGTATGCTGCAGCAAATGGGAGGTGTTGGCGGTTTACAGAATATGATGCGTCAGCTACAACAAGGAGCAGCTGGCGGTCTAGGTGGGCTAGGGAATTTAATGGGTGGTTTCGGTGGGAAATGAAATTCACGTTTAACAGATAACTTATTCGCACTTCCCTTATTGTAAAATTTTCTACCTTAATATATTGTTTGATTTCTCGATTTAAGTTACTGGTATTATCTGTTATTTCATCTTTCGAAATATACAAATATCTAAGCTTAGAATTTAATCATCTTATTTGTATCTCCAAAGACGTGCATGCGGTCTGGGGAAATTGTTCAAAGAAAGACGTTTGTTCACTTGTTTTAATTTTGTTTAAAATATTTCTGAGCTTGCGAAGTTCAGCAAAAGACGAAGAAATTTTTATTATTTATTGCAATTGTAAACTGCGTATAACTAACTGGGTTTATCTTAAAAAGAAATAGTTGATATCATTAAACTCTGATTTAATCACAACGTAATATGCGTATATATGATATGAATGTTCACATGCTCTCATTAATATCGCATAAATGCATCAGAAAGATTATTAATAAAACTGGGCGTTTTTTGTTAAGCATTTTTAAACACAATTGTTTACTTTTCCTCCATACGCCGAATTTTGAAAAGACTTTTATAATAATTCGGTTTCGGTTTGTCTGTTACGGGCGAGGAGACACGCTTAATGTTCCTTAAAACATTGTAGAATTGGGAACCTATTTACCAGCTTACGATTTTGTACAACAGCAAGAAAATCACAGGTAACGTTATTAAGTCATGGGAAAATTAATGCAAAATGTCACGGTCTCTCCGATATTTATTTGTAGATATCACTTAAGTCACAATGATATTAGAGTTCCCTGTAGAGAAAATAGCACATCTCTGAAATATATTGGAAACAAAGATCGCTAAAATAAATCACTTGGAGATACACAATACTAGGAGTCGTCTTTTACGTCGGTTTGTAACTATCCGAACTATGAATCATTTCACATTGATCTTTTAGATGTAATGTACATCGATATATATGGCGATTTTCAGGACTGTTCATCTTACACTTTATCTAGGTAAACTAATGCTATCTCAAATTAAGAAACATTTAAGAAATTAAGCTGCAACAATTCAGCAGTCATAACTCTGTCTTGATCTGTCATTATAGGAAAAATCCTTATATTATATGTCAGTGAAACTTCATTTTAATTCATAGTGGAACTTCGATTGTGACCAATAAATCAGTTCGTTGTCAATGCATCTAAAATGTACTGCTTTCACTTTCACACCAGTAAGGTATGTAAGTGTTCCTTTTCAAAAATACGGATCAGTCTGATCAGATTTCTTGTCGTTATCTTAAAGGTCGCATTGGAAGTTTCTCGATCCTTCTCATACTTCTGCTCGCAAAGAAATAAGCAATTCTTGTTTTGCGAAGCAAAACTTCAAGAAGGTTTATAACATCGTAACCAAGCTAATTCTGACAGTTTTACCACTGCAAATATAAACTTCATTTGGTCCTTCGTGGACCACATTGTTCATTTCATGCTTACCTTTAGCCGTAATACAAATTTTCAATTACAATAATTTGAATATATGAAAAGCGGGTATGAAGATTTAGAAGTAACTTAAGTCCATTCTCACTTTGTTCGCAAACAGTGAACTGGTTTGCTCAAGAAATTTAAAAACAAAAAGAAAATTTTGTTCGGTTTTTTTAATTGTTCTGATATTATATGTGCAGGAACTCAATTCGCGTGAGTAACATTTTTCGATTTTTGTGCTACCAAGATTTGTGAATTACAGCAGGCTTAGATATGTAGACCGGTGAGGCACTATAGGTTAGATAGGTTCAAAATGTAAGTCTTATTAATTGTTTAAACAATAATTCAAGTCCATTACTTTTGAAAATATTGATTTTATTAACTGAAGCAATTTAAAAATAAACAATTTTTTTGGATTCGTTAAATTGTTAACGTTGTGTAAAAGAAAGAGATTACAACTCAAGTAACAACAACTGCAAGAATGGTAGGTCGTTCCTTCTTAGCTGCAATAGTTTGTGCGCTACGCCGGAACATTCTTTGCGTCTTCTTACCTTACTCCACATTGCTTCCAATGGCAATGCGAATTTTGCTGTGCACACTGCGACACCAACTTCTCAATATGGCATCTCGATACGCCACAGAAAGGTGCAGGGCCTGTCATGGTCACTCGGTCCCCCATGTTATCCAGACAGACGGCCCTTTCGTTTTCCTCAATACCCGAATGGCTAGGCACCCATATTAGGTATACGTCATTGTGCTTGCCTAGCTCATTCACCCTTTAAAGGCACTCCGACACGAGTCGTCGTGCGAACTAAGTGAGTTAATTAAACAGAGAGGCGGTAGACGGCAAAAATGAAACCCTTTATATAAAAGATTTAAAAATAATAGGTAAACTGTGAAAAATATGAAGG
>KK499838.1:449749-534535 GCA_000688715.1 Glossina pallidipes
ATATAAAAGATTTAAAAATAATAGGTAAACTGTGAAAAATATGAAGGTATTATAAAGAAAAAATATTGCACGAACCGAAAGAGTTCAATCATTGCTATCGAACTAAAAAGCCGTTCTATAATAATATATGTCGCGGCTGTAGGGCTGAAGAAAGAAAAAGAACACCCTTTTTGTTCGCCAGATCACACGTGAATTCGAAGATGATCACGAGGAATTCAATTAAAATATCTATGCTTGCTGAACGGAACTCTAAAAAAAGTATCATCACGACTATTGGTGGAAACATGCAATTCTAGAGAAAATTTGTTCACATAGTTCAAAAGCTAGGCGAAGCTCAAAAACAAAACGAAAGTATTTCAAACTATGCTCAATGCTGTCTTATACGTGCAACAAAACTAGTCGAAAAATCAAAATTTAGTTTTACTTTACTTTAATTTTTTGTTATTACTTAATATTAATAATTATTAATGATAATCCATTTATACAATAACTGAAATGATTCCTATAATCAACAGTTGGTGTGCCAGTAAACCTACCGACTCTGTTTCGGCACAGTCGAGAACAACAACAAAGATAAAGATATAGATAATCTAACTATATCGCGCAATATAAGAAATAAAGCCAGCATACAGATGTGAGTTTTAGATTATAAGAGTCTTTTGCAGCTGCTTCAAACCTATTGGGGCTAACGATCAATATGATATGGAGTGGGAACGAGCTACATAACTTTGCAGCGTTAACGAAGAAGAACCTTGATGATATTAAGTACTCGTGTGTTTAGGATTTGGATTAAATTCATTGCCCGTTCGAATTTCGTGACATGAACTTTCTTTACTATGCAAAGCTCTTGTTGGTCGGGTCGAGATGAACTTGTGGAGAAAAACCAGATATCCAATTTGAAGATATGTCGAAAAATCGAAGCCCATTATCTGTAGTGAATACTGCGATATCCTATCATCGTACGTATCTGGCACACTTGTTTACGACAACTTGCAAGTAATTAGTTCTATACGTATGTACCACACGATACGACAAGCGAAAGCTAGCTTTCTGATACGCAGTTACATCCCTGACTCATCGCTATGAATGGAATTGAAACATTGCGTAGTCTGACGGTATACAATATTCTAAATGCTTTTTTTTGATTCGCTTAGTGTGTTCCAAACGTTCCATTATTCTGCTTCGGTTTAGTTTGTGTCCAGCATCCACCAGGGTTTGTGTCCAAAATCATATACATAGTCGCGTAGTGCATCCATTGAAGAATCAAATTTCACCTGAGTTGACTATTTGAGCAACTTGGCACTTCAACCCTTTTGTAATCTACATATGTTGCCGAGAAAGCCGAGAGTTGGGCTTTATTTGAAATTTCCTTGTGTGTTGCGGTTTTTGTGCAGGGTATATTTCAATGGGAAAAATACGAAATTCTGATTAACAGTTTTTAACTTAACGAAAGAAAGCAACGGAAAACATTATATAGTATTTTTTGGCAAAACGCTGAAAAATGTAATAATCGGCCGATAAAGTTATGGCCTCCGTGTTTTGAGAAGTGTATGGTTTGCGAATGTTATGTGGGTTATGAGTCAATTGAAGGGGGAATTGCCAAGAAGGAACTGCCCCATAGTAGAAGACCACACAATATATTGCAAGTCGCTGTTTACGAATGTCCGAATTGTTGCCATTCTTAACCCATACTCGAGATCCGCTCGCGAATGGCTATTGTCTGCTTACAGGTCTCAAAGCCATGTTCCACGAAAAATGATTTAGATCAAACGATGAGATCATGAGCAGAGACTGAGACATATTTTGAGGATCTTGAGATCTAGAAACACTTCAATAGAAAAGGCATAAGAAAAGCTGAAGGAATGTTACAATAATTCTATCATTCTATCATTGAGGGCGATTTTCGTTGAGTGCAGAACGTGAACGTATGCGGGCTAAATTTAATGTATTTTATTTTTTACGCTTTCAAGAACTTATTACTCCTAGTTTAGACTATTTACGTCATAGAAGAAAAGAAATGAGTCCGTTCTTCAATATAAACCTTTATTTTCAAAGCTTAAAGGAACATGAACTATTTCGGGAAGAAGACAATGCTTCGTGTTTGGTATTATGAACAGATGTATAGTCCACAACTCAAGCATCCCTAATGAAGACTATCTAATAATAAGTCATGATATTGGGCTGAGTATTAGCGAAAAAGTTTACACAATATGTCAGAAGGTAGTAAAGATTGATTTTTTAGTAAGACAAAGTTCGATGAACTTTGCAAAATCTGGAACTGAAGCGCTATTAACCTCGTTGTATTCCACAGGCATTGCTCTTTCTGATTGAAGTTGTCTTTAACAGACGACTTAACCTTTTTATTCTTATAAACATACACGAAAAATGGATCCTTCCGTCGATAGCCTGAACACATCAAAAGCCCCTTCTGTACAGAATTCATGGTCTATCAGAAATATAAGTAAAATGCGCAGCTACCGATGGACGGTACTTCGAATAAAATACTATTACGCTAATAAAGAGTTTATTCATATTATATGAGCTGTTTATTTTGAAAGTGGGGTAAGTTGATTTTTTTTTTTTGCTCTTCCGAGGTATTTAAAGATTTGCATTTCAATAAATTTATCCGCAACAGATATATTTGTTTTCCTCAATTCCTTGTTTACTCCATTTCCTCCTTCCATCCTTTCGTCCTTCCCTCTTCCATTCATGCATCCATCCATCCATTCATTCATTCAGAAAATTGACATTATTTTTGTACCTAGAGAGACCAGCCTCACCTTCGAAATGAATGGATTATTGTAATCGTTAATTGAAAAGATATTTCCATTGTGTACCAGACGTTTCTTTTTGTTAATTTTAAAAAATTAAATACAATTCAATTTTATATAAATATTTATCCATGTGATAAAGATCTGCACTCAGATAATATTTGTCGCTCCTTTAGAATGTCTCGGGCGCTTTCTTTCCGTAATTAGAAATTAGAAATCTGCAAGGTTCCTGAATACAACAACATCTTGTTTCTTCTTCTTGCTCGCTAATAAGTCTCGCCCATGGCTTTGAGTATTTGCATTCCTTATGTATGAATTTTGACTCGAAAATAATTATACCCAACACTGCTTGTGGTACAGGGTATATTAAGTTAGCGCGATCGCCTGTCTATATAAATTTGTGGTCAAGCTACAGGTCGCCAGCGAACCAAGCCCGAACGCCATTGAAAGTGGTTTGGATCAGCCCACTTCCCACATGACGCCTTATTCTGAAAAGTCATTATATGGAATAAAAATTGTAATTTTCAAAATCTTTCAGCAATAGCGTCTAAGTAGTACTATTTGGGCATTTCAAATCGGTGTGAAAACTTTGGACCGGGTGGAACAATTTTTGAACACCCTTTCATATAACAAAAGCTGAAGTTCATATGAGAACAGGGTGTAATTTTCAATGCTTCACGTTGAAAATTATATCGTAATAGTAATTTGACAAAAAAAATTAAATATACCAAATTTGGAACATCTCGGCGTATTTGGTGGATCCTACCCTAATAAGGATTTTCGCGTAAAATTGATCCTTTGTTGAGTAGAAAAGTCTAAGTTGTAGTATGATGCTGGGTGTTGACAATTGACCCATGATAGTAATTTTATACAAAAATAAGAATTGTGTTGGACAACATGGTGTAGGGTATTTAATAGTCGACCTTGTCCGATTGTAATGTTCTTACTTATTTTACCTAATTTTTTGCAATAATTTTTTCGCATTATTTTAATTGTGATTTTTTTTTTTCTGTCTATAGGCAATCTTGTCTTCTTCATAGTGTTGGTATCTGCCATTGTCCTAATCGTGTTTTTTTTGCTTCCTTTTCTTGAATTTTTTTAAATCGTTTTGGTTCGACTTGTCTTCGTATACAGGTCACATTCTCTATATGTAAGCATAATGAAACCGATCAGATTACTTGCAAAGGCGTATTTTATAATAATTAATTTCAATCTAAAAGTGAACTTGCGAACATATTGACAATAGTCGTGATGGTGACGTTAGTAGCTAAAACGGTCATCTCTCATCAATTAAGGAAACGGAATTTTTTGTTACTATAAATTTTTTAGAGATAAAAAAATCACATTAAATTTTATCTCTAATTATAATTATTTTCAATTTTTTCAAAAACGGACTTGCTCCACTTTCAAAACTAACCGGTCATTTACTATATACTTTAAGAGCAATAATGACTGTCACTTCTATTGCCTTATGGCCGACAAAGAGCTAATGAAAATTAAAATCGCTCTCTCCTAATAAAATTTCCGTTATGCCTATGAAAGGTTTACACGCTATTTATGCACTTTTATTAAAGTCAAACTCAAGGTAGGTTTCTGAACGTAACTTCAACTTTCTTATGCTTACATTATTTTATATCGACGGTTAAAGGAAGTTGCCTCAATCGCTTTACGGCTCTGATATTGCTTAAGAATGTGTGTGTCTGGTATTGAACGTGCTTGTGCACGTTTCAGCATTTTAATGAAGAAGAAGAAGAAGAAGAAAATACGTAAAAAGTGGAATCATTCTTCGCCGTAGAATGTAAAGCAAATGAATTAAAGGGAAAGTTAAGTAAATTTCACACGTGACGTTAAATGAAAGTTTAAAATCTGACTGACATCTAAGCATCATCTTACAGCCGCTTACGCTTACTCTTGCTAATGTACATCTGCATGTACATGAACGATGCATATATGCAAACAGTTGGGGTTGAAATACTTACATCCCGTGCGGAATAACTTTTCTTAAATAAAACTTCAATTTGTTTGTTTTTGTTTGTTTGTTTGTTTTCTTACAGAAAAATCATTGTTTTTATTGATTCATCAGAGAGAAAGAGAAGGACAAATAGAGAAAGAGATAAAGAAAAAAAAAAATAAATAAATAAATAAATATAAAAGAAAACAGAAAGGAACAAAAATATGTATACATGTGTGTTATATATACTCAATGGTAAGTGATTTCTCTGAATGTTGTGTATGTGTGTTCGTGTGTATATATATATATATATGTAAGTATGCATGTATTTTGGGGGCTTGTATATGCTTGGGTATCTATGTATGTGCTTGTATTTGTGTATTGTCTGTGTGTGTGTGTTGCGTGTGTGTGGGTGTGTATATGTATGCTGTTTAATACTCATATTGACTGACTGCACACAAACTTTTCGCGCATTGTTTTTTTTTTTTTTTATTTATTTACTTATTCATTTATTTTATTTATTTATTTTATTTATTTATTCGTTAAGGATACTTTATGTATGTATTGGTGTAGCTAGGTAGGTAGGAAGATGTTTGATTGAGAATGCATGTATAATTGCAACTGAAAAAAATGTTGCATTCGTGTTCTCTTTCGCTTCGTCTTGTTTTCGTTCATGTTCATATTATTTCTTATATACTTTCATGGGTAGATTCGATTTTGAGCAACAACTTTTCACTTGAGTCAGAGAGTATATATATATATATATATATATATATATATATATATATATAGAGGGGTACGTGTGTGCATGTGTGTCTATATTAAATGTGTCTGTGTGTGTATTTTGTGTGTTTTATGTTATATGAATTGTTGGTTGAATGATTGTTTGTTTGATCGATTCGGTTGGCTGTGGCTGATTGAAATATATTATGAATCGTTGTCGCTTTAAATTCACACAAAAAATTATTATTAATTATTGCGAACTGTTCATGATTTTTGTATTTTTGTTTTTGTTTTTTTTTTTACTTTTTTTGATATTTTTTTCACGTTTTTTTCTTCTTTTATGGTTTTTATGACAAAATTGTTAAACTATTTCTTCTGTTATTATTATTTTTGAAAAATTTTCATATTTTTTATCCCTTCTTTGTTTTAGAATGATTTAATTTTTTTGTTCTTTTTTTGTTTTTTTCTTTAACTAGAGTCCTAAGCAAAAATAGCACAAAAGCGCTGCAATCTTACATAAACTCATTAATTTGGTTTTTTTTTGTCTTCTGTTATTTATTTTTTTCTTTTTTAATATTCATTCTTACTTAAAAGTTTTACTCTTGCCTTCTATTCATTCCATTTCATTCCGTACTTTAAAGTTTTTTGCATGCAATTTTGTTTTTTCTTTTATTTATGCACGAGCGTATACTAATATTGTTATGCTGTGCAGTATACGCGTAGGAGATCATTTAAAAATTCTAAAGCACTCTTCTGTCCATCCCTCCATCTATAAATCGAACATTAAAACCTTGGCACAGGAATGGCATAAAGAGATGATACCGATCGAAAAATTGAATTGAAATTTTTGTCAAAAATATCGTAAGGTTATCCTCCTCCACGCAATCCAAATAAAATGTAACTAACAGTCGTGAGAACTTCAGTGAAATTGGGTGTGTGAAGAGAAGACTTGGACAGAGTGAAGACACTCATTTCTAACCATTCATTCGATTCATTCGATTCTTTGACACGCCCAATAATAATCAGATGTCTTTCTATTCTCTCCTCGTGGTAGTTTGATTTTCTTGTTATTTTAAAAATATTTTAGAAGAAATTCTTAAGGAAAAGTTTTCAAAAAAATTCCCAAGCGTAGGGGGAAAATAAAGAACAACAACAAGCATTTCCCTTTAGTATTTTATTTTAGTGTTATTGTTGTTGCTTTTAAGTTTTGCATGCAAAAAATTACACCTGAACATATTCAAGTCTCATGAGCTCATTTCCCTTACTTGCCGGTCACTTTTCGTTTATTATTATATATATATATATATATATATATATATATACACATATATATACACATACACATATATATATATATATATATATATATATACATATATAATCTTTGTTTGTGTTATTATTATCAAACATTAAGATAATTTTTTTTGTTTTCGTTTGCTTTTTAGAAAAAAGTTCCAATTTTTTTTTCTAATAAAATGAAAAAAGTAAAAATATTTCTTTAAAAGATAAACACTTTACGATTTGTTTTTAAAGTTTAGCTTTAAGTAAAGACTTAAAATTTAATAAAGAGCAACAAGCGAATTTACATAATTTTTTTGTTTGGTTTTTTTTTTCAATATTTTGTTTTTTTTTTGTTGTTTGTTTTTTTCGTGTGTCTTAAGCTTAGATTTGCAAGAATGCATTGTTTTTTTTTATTTTTTTTTTTTATGTTTTTAGTTTTATTTTTCTTCAGTTATTTTTAATTTTTTTCATTTTTGCTTTTTTGCTTTCCTTTCATGTATGTATGTAGTTTCTCTAATTATTACTAAATTTTCTTAAGTTGCTTTTATTGTTTATTTAATTATAAAGCAAATTCTTTTTTGCCCCTTTTCATTTTCATTTTTCTTTCATTATATTTTGGGTTCATCCCGCAATTCAATGAGCCTTTTTTCAATGAGATTTTTGCTGGATGTCGCTTTGAGAGATGGATGAATTCATATTTATTAACATTTAGTTTACGGTTTCAAAAATTTTCAAAAAAATATATTTATTTCCTCATTTGCTTAAGTTACAAAAAGTTTAGGTTTCTCACGTTTTTTGGTTTTTTTTCTTTTTTTTTTTCTATTTTATATTCACTTTTAAATGGAATCCACATACTTTGGTTCTAAAAAAAAAAAAAGAAAAATAAATAAATAAATAAAAAAAATAAAATGAAATTAAAAAATAAATATGCAATGGAAAGGAATTATTTAACAAAAAAAAAAAAAAATAAATAAAAGAAAAAAGAAAATTATATATAAATCCATTTTCTATTGTGTTTTTATATATAAAAATATAAGGGATTTGCTTTTTTTTCTTTTTCTTTTTGAAACTTTCCATTTAAGGAGGTCTCCTTGATTCGCTTTCATCATCAGATATCATTTTTTTTTTTTTTTTTAATTATTTCTTTTTTTAAATAAAATTTCGAACATATCGTAAAAAAGCCAACTGCTAGCACGTCCCGGGAGAAATGGTTTTATTTATTTATTTTTTTATATTCTCGTGATACCCATCACTTTATACATCGCAAAGCTTTTCCCCGATTATGGGAGTGTCAGATTTCAAAACTAGACCGATTATTGTTTGTAAATTACTGTAGAAGATATTTAAAAATTCGAGACTTTTTCTCTAATTAACGCAAAAACGTTGAAGACCCGATTTGATTTGCTTCTGCCCTTAAGCCCCTTTAAAGCACCCACGATATGCTTTAACTTTCTGTTTCAATGATGTTGAGCGGTTTTCGCTTAAGAAACTCTTTGTGTTTTGAAAAGGAATAATTATCAAGCGACGTTTGAAAAGTTCGTTGTGTGTAAAGTTTTAAAAAGATTAAATATAATTTTAAAAAATGCAGTTTATTTATTATCTTATCACTTTGCAAAGCCATAAAATTTTGATATTTTTGATTTGAATAAACTTCTGTGCGTAGCTTCAAAATCAAACTCGCAAGCAATTCTTAAAAGTGAGGTCCCTTTGAAGAGACCAGATTTATAGATTATGAATTTTCAAAAAAAAAAAAAGCCCTGCGTCTTTTAATAGATATCTCATAAAACATATAATTTGGCACAATAGGAGTGAAAATCGGTCCACCGATCGATTAGCTTTTAAACTCGTAACCTAACCCAAAGAGTGGGTATCGAACCTTTTTCTTTTTTTTCGCTTTCCTTTTTTTAATGCGTTTCTTTACGATATCGTTTATTAGAATTGGAATTGGAAATGTTTTGGAAACGATTACGAATTCAAGTAATTTATGAGAGCAAGAAATTTTATAACAAAATTAATTAAATAAATGAAAGAGAACAGTAGTACGTGAGTATATAAAAAGTATTTCGTTATAAAATGGAATTTAGCAAAAAAAAAAAAAAAAATTAAGAAAGATAAACAAAAAGCACTCCATAAACATACACATATAAACCTGTTCCGCAAGAGTAAATAATGACCATTAGTATTATTTTTAAATTGAAATCTTTGAAATTTTTATTTTTATTATTTTATTTTACTAAAAACAACAACTTAGAAAAAAGGGGATATTTTTTTTTATTTATTTTATTATTATTTTTTTTTTTTTTAAATCTTATTTACTTTTCTCTTTAATATTAAATTACTTAGAAAATAATTTGATTTATCTTTTTAATTTTTTTTTTTTTACTTTTTCGCTATGTTCACACATCCTTGTTCCAATAGCTAAACTAGGCAATAAATTAACTACTTAAAAATTAATGCTTAGAAATTAAATATTTCTAAAAAATTGTCTTAAGAAATTATAAAGAAAATAAAAAGAAGAACAAAACACACATATAAAACGATTTTTATTCACTTTGTGTAAATAAAAAACATAACTATAATATTTCTGCATTCTGTGTTTCACAAAAACGTAAGCAAGACTTTCTTTCTTTTTCTTTCTTTCTTTCTTGCTTTTGCAAGCAAGGTGTATGTTTCTATAGGTTAGCACTTGAAAAAAAAAAATTTTTTTTTTTAATTTTAGTACTTAATTAAAAGAAAACATATTTTCTTTTCCTTTTCCTTTTTGTTTTTGTTTTTATAGTTCTTAATATTTAACGGCTGCATTAGAAATTATTTTTATTTTCATTTTCGTTATTATTATTATTATTATTCCAAGAACTGTTTTGTTGTTTTGCTAAAAAGAATTTAAGATTTTCTTACATATTTTTTTTTTAAGTTTTCATTCAGTGTTTATTTTTTTTTCATTTTTCTCAAATTCAACTTAAATCTAGAAAATGTTTTACTTAAAAAACTACAGTTCATGGGATTTTGTTGATTGTTTTTTTTTTTTCTTGTTTTTCTTGTTTTTTTCCGAGAAACTAATTCAAATTTCACTTAACAGCTTACAGCTAGAGTTAATGTATTTTTTTTTTTTTTTACTTTTACTTTTACTTTTATTTTAATTTAATTTATTTTTCAATACCCTTAACAATTAAAAGCCTAGTATCCTTAAACAAAAGCTGAGCAAAAAACAAAAAAAAAAAAAAAGAGGAGAAGAATAGTAAAAATAACAAAGCAATGAAAATCTTTCAGGCGATGCGGCGATCCGCTATTTATCATCACTCAACATCACTCGAAAGGAATACGAAAAACCGAAACGATATCATTTTCCTACGAGGCCAAGAAATATGTGAGCTTTTCACAAAATTCATTTGTGTTTATATTAATGATTGATTTTAAATTTCAAGTCGATTCAGTCGATCATTGAACTTCACCGACTTATATATCTGTACATTGACTCAAACTGCGGCCTTCTCTCAAGCGAATCCATCCCATAATCGTTCAGTTTTGTTTGTAAAATAAGTTATTAATGACACGATCAGGATCTGCTTAAGTTCTGTTAAGAACGCGCGAGCATTCCGTTCGCACTTTAATTACAAAAAGGTTTTTTTGAAAAGAGAGACAAACTTTAATTTGAAAAAGTTTGGCAGACAATTTCTAGAAAAGGTGTAGAAATTTTGTCGCCGTAAAACAGATTTTTTTCCTTCATACCGCCTTTACATTGCTAACTAATCGACGCTTCCTTCGTCCCGACACTACATTCGGAAATAAGCAGACGGTAGACATGATCGTTTTATTCTTTCCGAACTGTCGCTGTTTACTTTAACGAGAAAAAAGGACAAATGATGAAAACTTCATCTAGTTGAAGGAGTTGAACTTATGTATGTGTGTGTATATGTTATTTATTGACTTTTTGTTACTTAGGACTCTTTCATTTAAAGACGGCCTTTGAAATTGAATAAAAACGATGAACTATATAATCAGCAACGTAGGTTTTGGTTGTGTGGGAGACAAGGTTCCCTGATAAACTTTTACACGTTACGTTAGGAGAAGTTCATGATATAATAAAAAAAAGGAAATCAAAAGAAAGCTCATCTTAAACTTGAACATGAATGCACTAAAGTGGTTGGCATTGTTCCTTTGAATTACCGTAAATGCCATCGATTGTTATAACAAAACATTAGTACCTAATAAAGTAAGGAATAACAATAAGAAGAAGCATAGTTTATCGGGCAATATCAACTAAGACTTTTTCGATTAAGATTGTGTGTGTAAAGAGAATTGTTCTGTCGGATTTTTATATTCAATGTAGGAAAAGTGTTATGCAAGGAAGTGAAGCAAAACTGAATAGGTGATGCTGGAGACGTAGCGAACGTAGGGAAGGTATGGAATGAGTTATGAATTCGAATTATAACACGAATTTAGATAGTTGCTTGCATTGTGCATTGGGTAGAAAAAACACAGATATTTATACATATAGTTTTAAACCGATATTCTTATGAGACTTAATTTGGCGGCGAGTGAAGCGCTTTGATCTTTTGCGAAAAAGAAATCTTGCATTTCTTCTTGCATTTTACCACGCGCTGTGAGTTTTTCTTAGTCATCTTTTAATCCTTTAAGGCAGATAAATGGACACAATGGCTTAATATCTTCCTCTGGTCGGTCATTGGCTTAATCAGGAATATGTTTACGTTATCGAATCTTTGAAGCGTATTTTTTTGGATGATATAAAAACCTTTGGGAAAGCTCTATTGTGTCCCTATATTTCGAAAATTGCGAGTAAAAAGGTGAGAGCGAAGCTGGGCCACGAATTTAGAAAATGCATTCAACCGATAATTTGTAGCTTATAACGAATGAAAAAAAAGAGAGAGAGAGAGAGAGAGAGAGAGAGAGAGAGAGAGAGAGAGAGAGATAGGAGGGCATTTCAACGAAAGTCTTAAAACGGGATAAAGTCATTTTTCGCTCGATAAAGAAAATGACAAAACGCAAGAACGTATTATTGTAGAAATGTTACACAAGTTCAACGTATCCCTTGTTACCCCATCTTATCGACTATTACTTATGCCGCTTTTGTACACAAAAAAAAAAATCGTTTATATAAACACGAAAATTGGCCATATTTGGTGTAAGGTGTAAGGAGAAAAAAAAGAAGAAGAACATTAACAATATCCATTAAAAACGAAAAATATTTCAATATAATCATTAAAAAAAAAACAACAAAAAATCATTGCACGTTATTCTCCTTGTCTTTCTATTATAAAATTTGTATTTGTGATTTTTTCTTTGAAAAAAAAAAAACAAAGCAATAAAAAGGAACTGATGAACGGTATTTGCAAAAATTGCATTGTTTCAGTATATAATGGGTTTTCACAATATTTTCTTAAAGATCTCTTTTCTCTGTTACTAGTAATTGTTTTTCTTGCTTTTTTCTTATATATTTTTTTCTTTGTCTTTTTCTTTTTTTTTTTTCTTGTAATCTCGTATTATTGTTATAAACATTTTATAATCAGTCTAGTGTTTATATACTTGTTCTTGTTGCTGTTGTTTCATTTTTATTTTTATTATTTCATGTAAATTTTTATGAAAGTTGTTTTAAGATTTGTTTTTTTACTTCTGTTTTTGAATATTTTTTTATTTTTTTGCTTTCTTTTTTGTAATTTAACTCACTTGTGTTTTTAGTTTAGCTTAAAAACTATATAAAAAATGTTTTGCTTTCCTTTTTTGTTTTTTTCTTTTTTATATAACATTTAAAGAACGTCAAAATTAGGAAGACATTTGGCTTTCTTCGTTCATTATATAAGTTTAATTTTTATTTTTATTTATTCTCTTTTGCTTTTTGCTTTCATTCTATTATTGTAATAAATATTAACGTATGCTTGGTTGCTTGGTTGGTTGGTTGATTGGTTGGTTGATTGGTTGGTTGCTTGGTTGGTTGGTTGGTTATATTTGCTATATGATTACAAAAAAAAAAAAAAAAATTATAAAAAAATAAAAAAAAAATTAAAAAAAAAACAATATTATAGGAAGTAAATTTCGTTTTTGCAGCATTAACATAAACTTGAAGGACAAATCTATCGTATTGTGTATATGTTGTATGCGCCTATATATGAAATAAAAAGATTTTGCTATTCATATTAGCAAAGACATCATACAACGATACAGTTAAGCAAGTCTGTTTAGCGCTTTAATGGCCATCTACTTAATAGTTAGCGACAAAATACTGTTTCTCATCTATAAAATCCAATCCGATTCTTGCGATTGGGAATAAATATTTTCCAAATTTATAAACTTTTTAATAAAAAAATATTCCCACCAATTTCCGGTTAAATTCTTCAAATGTTGCGAACATAGTTAAGTGTGTGCCAGAAAAGTTTGGAGAAAAAAAGTCTTAGCGTCTAGCTAGCCAACTACAACTAAGATAAATATTTCTACTTATGTATAGTAGCAATGGATCATGCAATTGTTAGATGAACGATCTTTTCCATCATATTTGATTATGTTTTAAATGTGAACGACTAAAAGGTATTCAATCGGCAGACGCAGTTGCTGCTCGACCAACTATAACCGGATAATAAGTAAGCGAAAATCACACAGTCTATAGGAAAATGAAAACTACTCGATTTTCTAAGAAGCGAAATTATCAAATACAGACTCATGATTCTTTACCTTCACAGTGTCATTAAGTAAAGTTGTTCATGCAGCTGGTGATTGCCAAAAAGATGAACAACAATTCGCAGAGAAAATGGTTAACACGAAAATGTCATAATTCAAGGAGGTGTGCGTAACTTATTTTTAAAAGGGAAGACAACGTCAATTGAGTCGAGAAATTCCAAATGTAATCTTACAGAGGAAAAAAACCACAAGACGGCCGCCATTAAATATCCTACACCAAGCTACAGTTATTCATATAACGATTTTTGAAAATATGGCGTTATATGGTAAGTGCTCGAAAAATTTATCCGATCGGAACCATTTTCAATAGCATTGGTCGGTGTGGCGAATTTACCGAAATATATCGGGAACACAAAAAAACAAGACAGACAGACGAACGGATGGACAGAGGGACAGACAAACTTAAATCAATACGGAAAGTGTTTCTGAATCGATTGGTGTAATAAGAAAAGCTGGATCTACATCAACTTGAAAGTTTAATGTACCCTAACGTACTCACATTTTAGCCGTACGAACCTCATTTTTTTTTGCATTTTAGCATACAATGTCCCTTCTTCTAATTAGCTTGACAGAAAATTGCAAAACGATCCTGCCCACGCTTTGTGTCTGTGTGCACATAAACCGTTAGAAGAAATGTCCTATTACAAGATTAGGCGTAGCATCAAGACATAAGACGACGTCAGAGACGTTTTAAACGTTCGATGGTAATTTTGCCACATTTGAATAAAAAAAAAAAAAAAAAAAAAAAAAAAAAAACAAGAACAGTGTGATATGATAAGTCAGGACATGAAAACGTTACATTCTTAAGAAATAAAAAGAAGCCTTGTTGGCCGCCCCAGTACAACAGCAAGGCATAAATTGTTGCATACCAACCAATCGGATTAGTGAGGGTAGTCCGACTAGTGATGGTGAGTTCTTCACACAACATTTACCGTTTTGTCTAAGCTAATCATTAATTAAAAATCATTTAATTATATATTTTGTAGAAGAAACGTTCGTAAATAAATAAATAAATAAATCGAAATCTTCATATTACTTTTTCTAGGACACAGGAATGTTTTTCTTTTTTTCTTTTTTGCCGTTATTTGGTTTTCATTCTAATAATCTTCGCCTTGTAAATCGAAATGAAGAACAAAGAAAAAAAAATCACAAATACAAATTTTTTTTAATATTCTAGTAGTAATTAATTAAATACATATTTAAGACTTTGTAAAAATTTAAAATAATAGAAAAAAAGAAAATTTCTTTGTAAACTATTTTTTTTCTCTTTTTTCCATCTTAAATACTAATATATGTATTTTTTATTTTTTTTCTTCTTCTTATAGACTAAAGTTATTTTCTTCTTTTTTTTTTCTCATATAAAACTACATTTTGTTGTTTGTTTCTCTCTAAAATATTTTTTTATTCGTTTTAATTATTTTTTTTTTTTTTTTCTCTTACCATTAAATGACAACTTTACTATTTCTGCTATACCGTACACGTTCACCTCGGCTTGGGATTCGTAAGTGCTTTTCCCCAAAATATTTTCTCTTTTAGATGCCCACACCACACGTGCGATCGTTGAGTTTAACGTAAAAATAAAGTCACTCGTTATGCTTATCGAACAAGCTTTTAAGGTTTTCTCTTTTTTATTTACTTATTTTTTTTTCTCTTTTTCTCATTTTTATATATTAGTTTAAATAAACTATTAGGAAGATGGTTTGAATTGTTTGTTTGCTTTTTATTCATGTATTTGTTTTTTATTATTATTATTATTATTATTATTATTTTTTTTTAATAAAGAAATTAAATTTTTTACTAACTTTGTTGAAGAGCAACTGCCGTAAGTTTAGCACAAATAAATTATATTAAAAAAAAAAAAAACATATTAAACTAAAAAATTATTTTGTTTCAGTTGAAGCAATAATTTAATAACTTGTAGTCATTGGTTGTAGAAAATAAACTATAATTAAATTAGAAAAAGAAAAGCAAAAAAAAAAAAAAAAGTTCAGGAATTAAGTGTTTGTCAATTCTTTTTTAATACTTAGATGAGAAAAAAATGTGATGTCTTTTGTTTTTACTTTTCTTACACATATTTAACAAATGAAATATTCGACTATTGTTTCTTGCTGGTAATTACCGTTACGAAGGCTGAGCTTTCATTTTACTTTCTTTTTTTTCTCATAACAAAAAACAAGAAGTTCGCGACGATCCACGAACACTTCTCTTCGACTTCCACTTTCGACTATACTTCGATCATTGGGAATAAGACCCTGTCCTCTAAACGCAATTTATATTCAAATCAACGAAGAATTGCTTTAAATTCGACTTCATTTTAAGAATACCGGCCGCCTAATCAAATAATTTAAACCAGTGAGAGAAGATGCTTAAAAATGTAAAAGTAGTAGGTGAGTAGGTTCACTTGAGAAGTTAACTCAAGACAAAAAGTCTTTTCCTTAATTCGAAGGACAAACAAATATGAAATCTTGTTATGAAGTGAAATAGATTCAGCGTAGAAGAAATAGGTCAAAGGTCAAAGGCCAAAGGTCACTCACTAATAAACTTTCCTTCTTTTTATTTTCATTTATGAAATCATGCTGAATAGTTCTTATAGGTTCTTATAAAAGTCATAGGATTACATGCATGAGCAGTAATCGATCGAAATGACTTAAGAAAGTCTCGATTTTAATAAATTTTATCGCTCTGCTCGTACACGTTACTCTCTCGCTCTACAAAACAAGCTATTTAAGATGATGATAAAAGACGAAATCGAACCATGGACTGATTTAAATTTAAAATCCCGTAAAGAGGCTGCGTTGCGTACTTAGCAACGATATTGCGAAAATTGGAAAGATAGGTGCAGCGCAGCCGTAATCTATGAATTTTATGCAGGTCGAGTTTAAAACATTCCCGTTAACATAGACTTGTCGTCTTCTTTCTTGTCTTAATCTTTTCTTTCATTGAGAAGATAGCTGATGGACTTACTTGAGAGTCATTTGAGAATAATTTCATGATATTTTACTTTAAATGAAAATTTTCGAAAATAACGGTAATTACAAGAGCATCAAAATAGCAAATTAGAAGAATTTCTTTTATTAAATCCTTAACTAAATGTTACGCACGGAAGACAAAAAAATAAAAATAAAAGACAGAAAAGAAACTATCAAGAAATGTTGACCTTAGTCATTTTAAAAACGACAAGACTTTAGACAAGGAAAACCTTAAATTTGTTTTTAAGTTAAAAAAAAAACAAAAAGGATTAAATATAAATCTAACTATAAACAACTAATTACAAGAATTGTTTTGCAAAATTTGATTAAGGAAAAAGTTATACCAAAAAAAAAAAAAAAAAAAAATTAATTAACTTATTTATTAATTTTAAGCAATTTGTAATTTAATTTAGATTAGTCGAGTTCGAGCTCGGTTTTTAAATTAATATCCGTTTTTGCTTTTTTTTTTTTTTTTTAGTTCATCAATTATTCGTAATTATTCGATATTAATTAATTAATCATAATTAATTGATTAATTGTAATTGGTCAATTTTAATTAATCAATTATAATTAATTAATTTAATCAACTTGACAGTTTTACCACCAATTTAAACAAAAAAAAAAAAAAAGCTAATTTCTCACGCCCATTAACATCGCAATTAGTTCGAGTGATTTCGATTGTATTAATGGATTTTCAAAAAAAGGAAGAGAAGAAAGAAAAAAAAGGGACCAAAATGTTATGATTTTATGTTTTCTCTCTTTTTGTTTTTAAATTTTTTTGTTTTTTATTTTTTTTTGTTACCTCCTTTCCTATCACTTTGTTTAATAAACATACTTGAGTTTAAATTATTTATCATATTTCTTTGCATTTCATTGCTTTTTGTTTTTGTTACGCATCGTGTTCCTGTCTGACTCTTCTGTCTGTTTCCCTATACCAACGCAAAGAAAAAACTTTTCTTTTCTAAATATGACTACACTTTGCTTTGTTTTCGCTTTTGGTTTTTCTTTTCTTTTTATTTATTTATTTATTTATTTATTTTTTTTTACTATTTCCTCTAAAAAATTCTACTTTGCTGCTTTTATAAAAAATCTACATTTTTTCTTTGTTTTATTAAATTTTTATTTTCCTTGTTTGTTTTTTTTTTTTCCTTATTTATTTTCCCTTAAGTTTTCCTTACTTAAGTTGTTTGTTTCTTCCCTTTTTCGATTTATTGCATGGTTTTCAGAAAATGTAAATATTATAAAATGTTTTTACTTTCTTCACGTATTTTCACAATAAATTTGATTGCAAAAGAAAAAAAAAAAAACACAACAACAAAATTGCGTGTCTTTTTTTTTTTTTTGGAAATTGATTATATTAGCGAAATTAATAACAAAACAAATGAAAAACATACCATAAATGAAGAAATAAATAAACAGTTTATATATAAAACGAAAACAAGTTAAAAAATTATATTCGCTTTGAAGCGATCCTTGGATACCCACCACAAACCTTTTGCTTAAGAAAAATATGTACAATATTTTTAATTTATTTATGGGATAAATCGATCGATCGCTACTTTTTCATTGTGGCTCTAAACAACTTTTCAACAGCTTCTTAATAAATAATTGTGGAATGAAATCGAATAGATATTGGCCACTCAGGGGATGGTCCCTATATGATCATCAGCATAGACCCGATGATGGTTAGCAAGGATGTAGGGAGAGAAGAGTGGAAACATCAGGCACACCGGGACAGAGCCCTGTTCGAAAGATATCCAGTGTGACTAAGTAATGACGAGGCGCGGTAGTGTGTCGTTGCATTCTGCAAGCATTTTCCAGAACGAGGGGGAGGGAAAGCCTTGAGAAAACATTGTAATCCTGTTGAAGGACTGAAGTGTGAACGAATCTCCTTTCCCTCTGTAGAACACTTGTCGTGGATGTACCTGTACATGAATATTACGCAGCCAATACTCGAGGGCATCGAGAGTTTTGAACACGCTTCCATCCCCCACGGTCGCTTGAGATCAAGCATCTCCAGGCAAAATTTGGAGAATCCCGCCCACACATGCAAGTCATACTCTATTTATATGGAAATTGATGATTAATCAGACCATTAGAGAGCATTTTATAGAAATCGAATGACACGCTACAGTTTAATAGGCGTATGCTTTACATACATTTCTTTTTTTTTTTTTTTGCACAGTTCGTACGATTTGCACGAAAGATAAGCAAGAAAAATTACGAGGCTTGCACTCAATGCCAATCAGATCAAAAACCATAAAACGTTGAAGAATCCATGAAAAACTCGTGAATCGCTGATGTGATGAAAAACTGAAATCGATAAGCTCGGACTTTTATTTTTTGCCGAGCATTGATTGTTTTTGTTATGGATGTTTGTTTATTGCCTTTATATTTTTTAAGATTGATTTCAACACCAGAGAGAAGAGAATGACGTTTGAATTCTCGAATTATCCTTTTTTAACGTTCAGCAGTTGGTTCGAGACATTCGTATAAAAGATTGCTTTCATAAATTGAATAATAGGCGAAATGTGTCCGTATTTGTGTGTGTAGTGCTTTTACGTTTAAAAATTGAAATCGAACAAAAGCAAAAGAGCTTTGAAGCGTTTTTAAAAAGAGCTCAATCGTTTTTCTATCCACTTCTTTCCTATTACTCTGATCTTGTTTTACATGATTTGTTTACACGATGATGATCGATTTTTGGTTGATTTTTTTTTCTTTTTATCAGCTTTTACTTCCGATATATCACATCAGAAGTGGTTTGTAATTTATGAGTTAAGTTGAACGAGTCACTTTGGGAGATGACTCTTAAGCTACACACCCCACACACACCCCACACACACATATATATATATACATATTTATATATATATACACAAAACACTCAAGCATGTATTTACGCAGAGAGAATATTCAATGAAAAAGATCTGTGAAGAAACTTGTTTATGAACAGATATCGAAAATTTTATTGCCAACGCATGTGTTAACGTCTAAAATTTTCAATAAAAAAAAAAAAACTAAAAAAGAATAAATAAACAAATTCCGACCGACTTGCTCCAAGTTGAAAAAAATTTGTGTGAGAATGAAACTTAATCCAAACGATGTGAAAATCGATTCAAGATTGTAGATAGTGATAGTGACGACTATTCTTTGGCGATAGTTTCGCATTCTGCGGCTGTGATGGTGGGTATACAAAATTAAATAAAATTTTTTCCCATGTTTTTGCTTTTTTTCTTTGTCAAAATATTTCTAATAAATTGTTTATATTAAATATTCTCATTTATAAAATGAAAAATAATTTCGCTTCTATTATTATAAATTATAATAAAAAAAAAAAAAAAATAAAAAAAATTTCATTTTTTTAGAGTAAAAAGCAAATAAAAAATCTTTTACTTCTTAGTTCCTCCCTAACCTTTGTTGTATACTCTTTTCAAAATATTTCCTTTTTTTTTCCTCGTTAAATTTCAATTTTGTTTTTTAAATTTTTTTTTTTTAATGTTTTTTTAAATTTTTCCTTATTTTGAAAAATCTTCTCGTCTTTAGTAACTCTAACCTCGTTTTGTCACCCCTTGTCTCTCATTTTGTTATCCCTTTCGTTTTCAAAGCTGATTTTTCTATTCATCTGCAGTCTGTTCAGCTACTGAAGTCATCATCATTAGTTTCTTCTTTGATATATGTATTCTTTTATGTTTTGCTTTGATTACAATTTTCTGTTTTTTCTTTGCTATTCTTCATCGTTTTTTTTTTTTTTTTTTGTTAGCAAAATGTTCATTTTTCGTTTATAATAAATATCTTTGTTTGCTTGATTTTTTCATTTGTAAGTCTTCTGCTTTACGGCATTTCTTCTTCTTCTTCTTCATCTTCTTCTTGTTCTTTTCTTTTTGACAAAATAACATCATCATCTTATTAGATTGTAGTAGTATTTGTTGTTCTTGTTGTTGTTGTTGTTCTCGGTTTCTATTTGCGAATACTTTACTGGTTAATATTTATTTTTCAGTTTTGTCGTTGTTGTTGTTGTTGTTGTTGCTGTTGTTGTTGTGTTGTTGCTTTACTTTCAGCGCTTTTGTTCGTCTGTTGATTGGGTTGCGAAAGAAACTTTCATTTATTTATTTTTCTTTGTTTTTATTATTATCAGTTTTGTCTTTAATTTATCATTAATTTACTTATAAATTTAATGTTTACTTGATTTTATTGTTCTTATTTTGCTTTTGTTGTTGTTGTTGTTTTTGTTTTTGTTTTTCATTTGTTTTTGTTGTCCAGTCGTTTTTTGTTTTTGTTTTCATAAATCCAAGTATAAAGCAAGCAGCAGTTGAAGAGAGAGAGAGAGTGTTGATTTTCTATTTCTGTTTCTTTCTTTTTATTACTTTGCTTAGAACGTCAACTGCGGTATTAGAAAATTACATCTGAAATATTTTAATTAAATGTAATTGAAAATTATCACATATCACATATCATACACATCAAGAGTTATGAATATAGAAACTTTTCTATAAAGGACTTCGAATTAAAAAAAAAAATAATATTTTTTTATATATATATTCGAAATTATTTCATCATTGGCCACATTTTGCATATATAAAGCATGTATAGAAAAAAACAATAAAACAACAAGAAAATACTAACTGCAAATAAAATTAAGTGAGCATACGGTAAAGCTTTGCATTCGTACATAAGTGCAAGTAAAAGGAAGGAACGAATTAACTTCGACTTTGATTGAACTGAATCGAGCTTTCGTACGACATTCGATAATAAGATATAACGATTAAGCATTCGTTCAAAAATAACTAGTATAATTATATCTGGTATATCGTAGATCTCCCGTCTGGACATTAGAGCTTGTTCTTCAAATTGGGACGAGGATTGTGTTAAGAAATCATTTATGAAACAAATTACAGCTTGAAGCTTTTGAGACTGTAGTTGGAAAAAGAAAGAACAAATGATCATTTATTCGACAGTCGTTAGTCGTGAATACCGACAATCAACTGATTTTCTTTTCTGTTGAACCTAATCTGATGAGGAGAGTAATGAGAGATAATTCTGACATCAGAGCTTGTTTTTTCCTTTCGCATTATCATTGTGAGATGTTTCACAAGATAATCGCACGTCTAGATGGTTTCTGCTATTCACGCCGACCACTTATGTGATCGCCGATGCATACTTTTATGGTTTACGAATATTTCGCCACTGTTGCGATGAGTAATAACAACGACGATTATCTATTAAGGGAGCCCCGATCTAATTATAAGCGTCTTAGCATATGCGTAATTCTCAGTTTCAAACATTGATCGGTAGTCTTAAGTTCAGATAAAGCGATAAAGATTTCCGAGCTGATTAAGAACATATACAGCCCAAGCATGTTCATCGATGTGTACACTTTACTGGGTCTCTAATGTGCCTTTTCGGATGTAAACAACATAATTTCTAGCTCTCTACTGTTTTTCTTACAGCCTTAAAAGCACTAAGGATAAAGAGACAGACGCGCGGACAAATCTTAATAAATGAACTTAGAATTGAATAGAATAGAAACTTAATAAACAAATAAATTTACCAAGGGTATCTGCTACAAATATCTAGCGTTTGATGGATAGTTGAGAAAATCTGTTAAGGAAATAATCGCTTATTTAAATTTCAAAAACAAAAAAAGCAGCTAATGACGAACAAATGAAAAATTTCGATTATTCCAATATGAAATCATCTTTTGGTTGGGTGAATAATATCGATTATGAAGAAGAAGAACAGAAATAAACAAACAAACAATAAAACGTGATGGGCAGATTAAGCAAACAGGCAAGCAAAGCAGGCAGACAAGCAGCACGAGTAGATGACGATATATAACAGTAAGCAGTTGGTTGTTGTATTAACAAAATTTCCTATTCTTGTGTTTTTTTTTTGTTTTTTTTATACTAAATTATTTTAAATTATGGAAATGGCGAAAGAAAATGAGAAACGGAAATAAAAAAACAAAAGGAAAACAATATTTTAATGCAAATGCGAATGATAGCATGCACACCGGCTTCTCTTCCGCTTTTTTTGTGTTTTTTTGTTTTTGTTTCTTTTCCATTTTCTACGAAAACGTGAGCGTTTCTTTACTAATGTATAGCGCAACGAATGATTTTGATTTTCAAGATAAAAGTTTTTGATTGCGTTTCTCTAAATGCTTGCAAACATAGTAAACAAATGAAGAGGAAATCAAAAGTTTAACAATACATAGATAAGCTCGCTCGGTCGCTCGCATACGCACACACAAACTCACGCATACCAGTAATTGTAATCTTAAAATGTGTGATATAAAGTGAGATTGTGTGAGAAAGATAGAGAAGAAAGAGTTTGAATGGTAGGCACACATACACAAAGAGAGAAACAGAGAGAGAGAGAGAGAGAGAGAGAGAGAGAGAGAGAGAGAGAGAGAGAGAGAGGAAGAGAGAGACATAAAGAAAAAAAAGATAGAAAGACAGAGAGAGAGAGAGAGGTAGACACTCGCACTCACCTCGCGAATACCTATTTAGGGGCAGCTGGATGCGGATACTGCGTATATGCCTCATCGGGTGATGCAGCTGTGCTAGCCTGTTCAGAATCTGTTATTGGCATTGTTGGAATAATTGTTGTTGGTGGTGCATAATATGGATAAGTTGGACTAATATACTGTAATGATGGAGAGAAATTCTAAAAAAAACGAAAAAATAAAAGAACAAAAAAATCAAATAAATTGTACAATAACAACAGAAAATATCATAAAGAAGATAGTTGAGGAGTTATGAAATAGAGAGAGAGAGATAGAGAGAGAGAGAAAGAGGGAGAGAGAGAGAGATAGAGAAGAAGAAAGATGGAAAGGATGATAGTCAGAGAGTGAGGCGGTGAGTGAGTGAGTGTGTGAGTGTTTGAGTGAGTGTGTTTGTGTGTGTGTGTGTGTGTGTGTGTGAGAAACAGTACAAGAAAGAGAGAAAGAAAGAGAGCAAAGAGAGAGAGAGTAAGTCAAACAGATCGAGAGTGGTGTTTTAAGGATTAATTGAAATCAAATGAAAGTTAAATGAAATGAAATGAGGGGAAAAGAAATGCGTTTAAAAAAATAATCTCTAAAGTCTTTTATCCACTAGCATTTACGTAACACTTCATATACATCTATACAAAATGACACGTGTTTGACGGTACATCAATGAAACAATTGGATGATTGATGCCGGGGCGATGAGAGAAGGAATATGAAGACTTTATTAAAAAACCATATTAATAAGATTTTTTGCTTCTTTTTTGTAATTAAGCGAATTAATCTCTTTTATGCTGCAATACGAAAAAATACACGCGCATATGCATGCATATGCATCTGCATGTACACATATATATATATATATATATATATATATATATATATATAAATGTGTATAATGACCATTACATTTTGTATGTATGCGCATATATCTGCGAGTCTTGTATGAGTACGTGTTACGTGTGTGTGTGTATTGCAATTTTAGTACTTACCGAGTTGCCAACTTGCAATGTGGTTAATTGTGGCATCATTGCTCCGTATGGTACCGCTGTATCGCCGCTAACCATCATTGATATACCGCGTGGTTGCACCTGACTGATAGCATCTGGTTTATAGGAGGCAACACCCAATTGTGGTGCCGCAGCCATTGGCATATACTGAAAAGCGCAATACAAAAATAACTTTAAAAAAAGGGAAGTAAAACAGACAAAAAACAAAGTGATCTGGCCGCACATACTGATATTGATATATATTCTTACAAAAAGTATATAATTCAAGTTGATTAATATATTTCGGGTTTTAAAGTATGTAAAGCAAACTAAATGTCATATGTATTCGCGTACATGTATGCTCGTGCACATTTGCATACACGGTACATACACGCACTTACATTACAATTGATGATATCAACAGTAATGTATTCATGACAACGTTAATTATGCGATTCTCTGCAACAATGTGAGTGCAATATTATTATATTTGTAAATGTCAGTTAGTCAATAAATAAAAATGACTAATAAAATAAAACAAAAAAAACATTATATAATAAAGTTATTATTGGATTCAAAACGAAACGTTGTTAGCTCTAAATGTTAAGTCCACAAAGTTCACTGCATAGGTATGACTTAATACAATAAATGCAATCACATTTACATAACGATATCGACGGATAGACAGAATCAAGCATCGTTTTACGTGGTCTGGGTATTGTAAAACCTCGGTTTGGAATATTGAATAAATGACGAATACGCGAGCACAACAATGATAATCAAACTTTCCTGATTGCTTCTTTTTCTTTATAAAACCCTATGCAATCTTTGTTCGGGTGCATATCACGGATTAGCTCTAATGTCGCTTTCCCATCCACTCTCTGTAATTTGCCGCATTGATAACAATTTTAACCTTTAAATATTCCTTAATAGATTTTGCTACGGTTCCGGTTACAACAGAGTAAAAATTGAAAATACACCGAAAAGAGTCGAACATTTTAAAAACCTTTCATTATTAATTACTTATACGACCCGTAAAGTATATAATACTATATAGATTCATGTAGGCCCGAATAGGTTTATAACTGCGTTTACATTAAAGATAGTAAATAGAGAAGACCGAATACCATATAATCGCCTTAAGCGATGGCGGCAATGCAGCAAGGGCGCTTAACTGGAGTTTAAGGACCCCACCGACATAAATGAAATGATTAAATTCTCACTTCTCGGAACCAGCTTTAATGGTTCGGCGCAAATGCGATTGAAGTAAGGAATATCCGATGAAATGTCATCGATTACGGAATTATGTTCGCATACCAGTGAGCATGACTCGTTATAAATAGTATTTTCGCGTCTCAGCGATTTGGCGATATTGCGATTTCAATAAATAAAAAATGCCCTCTTTTAGTAATCCTTATACTCCACACCACTTGTGGCAGCTATATATTAAATTTTCGCGGATGTATGCAATGCCCGCAAGGGCTTAACTCATAACGATCGATTTGGAAATATTTTCTCGAATAACTTAAGCATGTTTTGCTTTCTGCCTAACGGTTGAATAACATAAACATGTTTTTCATTCTGCCTAACTGCCCTTCAGATCGTGTTATTCCTGGTGATATGGGTGCCAGGAGCCCCTGAAGCTATCTTTCAGCTTCGGCCTAATTGCGTAAATTTCATGGTGGGTGCACTTAGACCCGAGGGCTTGAGAAGAGTTTGTTTGTTTGCTCGGCTGAGAGTTGCGTTGCGGAGATTTTAGTTGGTCGTCAATCTCACCACGTTTATGTACGCACGTGTCTCCTTGTGGCAGTCGGCCGTTGAGTGCGAGTTTTCCCACTTCGTGTACTGTCAGGCGTCGCGGGGTTAATCCTAGTCACTCTCTCTCATGTACTCTTAAAAATAATGAGTCTATTCAAAGAGATAGCTTTACCTAGTCGAAGCGTTATTATATAATACATAAGAGTGAGCTGAATTAATAACAATAGCATGTTTTTTTTTGACTAGATAATTATATTGGATTCATAATAGATCGTTAGATGTTTCAGGTCAATGCAATTTACATTGAAGTCGCATTGGACTTTACCCGTATTGTGACTTATTGTTACTCTGAAAATTTTATTAAATTTTTCAAATGAATCCGATTTACCTGATCATCCATTTGCGTGATAGGTTGTGTCATCATATAACCGGGTATCCATTGTGAGCCAGCCATTGGATAGCCGCTAACTTGGGGAGCACCAAAGCGCGAATATGGTACACCGATTGGTGTACCAACATTAACGCCAACTCCATTCTGTTGCATAGCCGAAGGATCATAGGCAACCGGTATACCTTCAGCTGAAACGTCACGCCACGTTCGACCGCCTTGGTCGGGTGCCTTGAAAAGATTCTTCTTCTTTGGCCCGCCATCGGCAAATTTTACCAATAATGGATCTTTGGCACCCGGTATTGTAGTGTTGTTGAACATTTGTATAATTTGTTCACATTTTTCGCGACTCTCCATGCGAGCAAATCCCACACCTGTCGCAAAATGCGAAAAACTCACTTACAATTACTTCTTCTCATATTTATAAGGCAAAAAAAGAAAAAAAAAAGAAAAAAGGAAGGAAACAACAACGACTACAATAAGTACCTTTAGAATTCATCTGAGCATCTCTAAGTATTCTGGTAGATACTACTTGTCCGTACTTGGAGAGCATCGCTTCCAGGTCTGTTTCTTTGAAGTTTGGAGGCAAATTTGCAATATACAAATTTGTAGGATCCTGTTCTTGTTGCTGTTTGCGTATGATAGTAGAGCAAGGGTAAAAAAGGGAAGTGTGTATGGTTTTTGTTGTTGATATATATTATAAGGAAATTTATTTATTTATTTATTTTTTTTGTGTCGATTGAAAAAAGTGTTATTAGTAGAGTTGTTGTTTGTAGGTTGATTGTTTTTGTTTTTTGTTTTTTGTTTTTTTTTTTTTTTTCAAATTATTATTATATATTTGTTTTTGTTTTGTTTTTGTTTATTTATTTATTTATTTATTTTTTTTTTTTTNTTTTTTTTTTTTTTTTGGTTGGCCGCGCACAAAGAATTTGTAGATCGTACATAAAAGCACAATGTTGATGTTATACAAGAACAACAACACGAACCAAAAAGCATACAAGTTTGTTGCATAGGTATAAGTGTAGATGTAGGTGACGGTGGTGGTAATAAATTTACATAATTCAAAGAAATTAGTGTTGAACACACATTATATTGCATTTTATGTATATGTGTAAGTGTGTGTGGTAAAAATGAGTAGGCATGTCGTTTTGTGTTTTGATAATGGTAGTTAGAACAGTTATAATATATACAAAGACGGTGCACACAAAGGCACAAATTTTAAATGTATTTTATATAAATACACAAATGCCAGCGCGATATTTGTCGCAATGAAAATTGTTAATGTGAAGTGGGCGGTGAGGAGGTGCGAGTCACGGCGAGAAAAAGGAGAATAGCGAGCGTGAAATGGAGAGATGGTGAGCGGGAGACACACAGAGAGAGAGAAAGAGAGAGAGAGAGAGAGAGAGAGAGAGACAGAGAAAGCGAGGGAAAGAAAGAAAGAAAGAGAGAACGAGAGAAAGGGAGAGAAAGAGAAAAAGTTTATAAGTTAGTTAAATACAAAATTCATTTTTAAAAAAAAAAAAACTACTGTACTTTAGTAGCCTGCGTATGAATGAGTGTTTGTCTGCAAATATGTGTACGTGTATATATGTGCGTGTACGAATGAACGAGAGTATGTGTTAATAGCATCCTGCCTTCAGTCTTTACATACATAGATGTGTACAAATACTTAGAAATTTCTAACCATAGTTTTAAAAATGTGAGTATTCTTCACATTAAAATACCTACACACGTATTCTATGCGAGTGGCTGAACGATTGAGTGAGTAAACGGAATGAATGAACAAGTTTAAAAGTGCTTTAATTAGTACAAAGTATATATATATATATATATATATATATATATTTATACATATATTATTGTATGTATATATGTTGAGATCTAGATATGTATATATAGATCTAGACATATATATATAAGAAATAAATAAATAGTATACTTAATGTTAAAGTACTTTACGAAAAAAAAACTTTAAGTACCTGTATAAATATTTATGACAGTTCCCATCACACATATATACAAACATATATGCATACATACATACATACATACATACGTACGTACGTACATACATACATACATACATACGCACATACAACGGAATTCTCTGGTTCGCACATTTATTTACTTAGAATATAAATACATATAGACAGACATATTGTTAAGTACTTATAGAAGTGGCAACTGTGAGTAGCGTACGTGTGCAGTTCTTCCTGAGCTTCTCTCTTAAATAAATACTTAATCATAATTACATTCATGTCAAATACGATTTCAGATACCTATTAGATAATTATACACTGACTAACATATTTTACGTAGCTAGTCGGATGGATGGGCTTCGTGGTTTTAATGGTGTTGACGGTGTTGGTGGCGTAAGGATCTTTTCACGATATAAAAAACGTGTAAAAACTTAAGTTTAAATTAAATGTAAATCGTATGTTAGTCAAATTAAAGTTAAATGAATTAAAATTTTCGCTTAGCAATAACTGGCTATTGGCGACGAACAACGACAAGATGAAGACGACGTAGGATAAAAATAAATTTTACAAAAAAAAAATTGAGATATTGAACATAATTGAAGAAATGAACGCAACGAAGAAAACGACAATTATAATAAGGTGTTGTCGTTGCGTTTGGCACTAGAACCGAGAAGGATGCAGAGCGTGTAGGTGCTCAAGTTCAAGTTTTTTAATGCTCATAAAATGGTATAAAATTTCACAAATTCTTTATGATTTTTATGATTTATTATGAAAAGTCAAAGTTTGCAAAAAAAAAAAATCCTTTTTCTCTTATTGAGATTGAAAACTTTTTGGTCGACTTTTGTATATAACTGAAAAAAAATTGAAAATCACTGTGGATTTTCATTTTTAACGTACGATTGATTATTCCTGACACAACTTGTTCGTTATTGTTATGATAATAAAACAATGATTATGGCTTTTCGCCACACGCCACTTATCGAAAATCAATTAAATTTAAAACCGGGACAATTCCAAGGAAAATGCGCAAATTTGCCAGGACAAGTTTTCTTGGAACAATCTCGGCAAATACTTTGACATTTCACAAAAGCAAGGCAGCAAATGCAAAGGATTACCTCGTAGGCTTAAAATTAAATTCGTAAACGTTGCTTGTGGTTGAAAATGAGTTATCGACCTTGTTCTCGCGTATCTTTTTACAGTAGATGCGGTTGATGGAATGGCTCGCAAATGCGATGAAAAAGCGGACGGCTCCAGGTGGCCCATGTAAGTATTTTTTTATAATTCGGACATGACAGTAACTAACGTATGGATTTTATACCGAAAAATATCTAATGGGCACATAATCAGGAAACAACTTTAGTTGCACTTGAACGAGAAATGTAGTGAATGCGATGAAAATTGTGAGGGAAGAAGGGAAACCGCTAAAGACCGCTAAAGGGAAGAAAGGAACGCAATCCTAAACAAAGCAAACGACGACAAATCCGATTGGGCCGAAGGGAAGAAAGAGAAGTCTTGCACGTCTTACGTCACATTTACAGTAAATATCACAAATGTAACGTATGTTCGCAATATATGTTTATATTTATAGAGTTAGGCCAAACTTCTGGTTTTCATCTTGAGAACTGACCGACTGTTATTAGCGATCTTATAGAGACGTTGATGCCTTTATCGACAGAAAAAATGTTGCAAACAAAATAAAAAATTTATTTCGCACACATTTATGGTTTTCAGAAAAAAAAAAATTTTTCCTTTTTTTGTTTGTTACGATTTCTTATAAGCAGATGGTTAAAATTAATTTCCATTTTAGTCGCTGAGATAAAAATTTTTTACGAAAGTGAAAGTTTGACCGTTAACTATAGTTAACGCGCCTGGGGCATGGAGCAAAAAAAAAAGTTTAAGAAGAAGAAGCAAATGATGTGAAATAATACATTTGGATCATGTACGTGGCGAAATTGCAGTTTTCTTTAACTTATAAAATATAGCTAAACTAGGATTAAGAATGCATCAGGTAATGGCTTAGTATTTCGTGAGATCACAGCATAATATATAGATTGACTTGAATGTCTATGATATTACAGTTAGGCGTGTATATATATATAGAACAATATGTGTGTATATGTGCATGTTTGTGTTTTTCATTTAAAAATCAATATAATTTGCATAAAAGAGATTTAAAGCAATACTTGATATAATTCCTAAACGACTGTGACTGATTCCTGTTATAATTAAGATTTTCTCCTTCGTATACATTTATCCAAAAACACGTAGTACTCTTAAAATGTATGTTTGCTGTTATTGTTATGTTACGTATGCAATTAAATGTTTATATTTTATATTTGAGTAAGAGAAAAATTATAATTTTTATTTTTTTTTCTTTTGTTTTATCTTTATTATCAAAAGGCCGGCTCAATAGTAGCGTTAGATAAAAGATTAAAAATATAAACAGGAATAAAAAAAATGTATTTTTAGATCAAGATGTTTATACAAATAGAGAGCGAGAGCAAGAGAGCAAGAGAGATAGAGATAGAGAGATAGATACAGAGAGAGAGAGAGAGAGAGAGAGAGAGAGATAGATAGATAGAGATAGATAGATAAATAGATAGAGAGAGAGAGAGAGAGAGAGAGAGAGAGAGAGAGAGAGAGAGAGAGAGGGAGAGATAGATAGATAGATAGATAGATAGATAGATAGATAGATGAAGAGAGAGAGATAGAGAGAGATAGACAGAGAGAGAGAGAGAGAGAAAGAAAGAGAGAGTCAGAAAAATATGAAGAAAATATACAAATTTGTACCTTTAATTACGACAATCTCTATACATTTACATACACACATACGAATTGTATGCGGGAAAGAACTTTTATACAAACTTTTTTTTTCTCTTTATTACTATTTACTAACTTCAACTGTGACCAAACATACTATAATAAGCTACGTTAGTATTTCTAAATTGTTTTTCTTTTTTTGTTTTTTTTTTTATTTTTTTTATTTTCATTTTATACTCTTAAGGATGGAAGACTACAATTGCTGCTGTTGCTACTGAGCAATTCATTATTTTTCTATTTTGTACTTTCGACCAAATGAAGATAGAGCTAAAGACAGAGAGAAAAAACTAATTTCAATTGCTTTATTTTATCAAAACTAAAGCTGGAAGCTTAATAGTTCACACGGGAGATTTGCATTTTAAAGAGCAAAATTATATTATATCATATATATGTGTAACTAAGCTATGTGTGTAATAAACAGGTTCATATGAATGTAAATGGAATGAAAATTAAAAGTTTATTAAATTTTGTTTTTGTTTTCTATAAGTAAATCATTAAATTTAATGAATAAATCTTAAACTTAGTTTAGTTACGTTACTGTACTGTAAGCGTAGTACTCTTCACTTAACTATTACCCGTGCGATTATTACGCGTAAGTGTATTCGCATGACTAACAGTCCGGCATTAATAGGGCTTTTGGGATTTTGATTTGACGCAAATTTACATAATCATCTTCAAGCGGTTCGAACACGTTCACCATTAAGAATAACGATTAGTTTTCCTCGGTTGAGGTGACTGTTTTAAAATTGCTATTTACTGCAGCTTTTACATTTTTGATGTAATTGTTTACGAATCGTTTCCAATTTAATAGCCATCCCAAAGGATATAGATTCGCTATTTATGTTTGCAAAGTAATGAAATAAGCTTCGGAGACTTTACAATATTTAAAAATCGTGATCATAACCGGCTCCGCTTTAGTCGTTTAATAGAGCAAATTCCAAACTTCGAATTTATGTAAAATCGATTCAGCAATTCGCTCATGTCTTGATAAAAATTCGCAAGTCGGCTAAGTCTCACCGACCCGAGTAACGTCGACTATGCGAATATTAGCAAAAGCCCTCTTACAAAATACTCTCAAAATGTCTAAAAATCTGACTTGACGCAATTATATGTTGTACGATATTTACTTTACATTATAGTAAGTGAACGAATTCGCATTCTTTCTAGCAATCAGATATCGTATATAGGCTGGTGCAAGCTGTTAAAAAACAAAAAGTGAGCCCTTTTGCAACATTTGCAACATCGAGCGCAGAATTGGTTTAATTCGCCACTATTCTTAAGAATCAATTCATTGGGCCGATAACTAATTGTTTTCATTTATCGATAGAAGATCATTTCGAAAAAAAAAAAAAAAAAAAAACGCAGTTAGGCGCATTACAAAGCACTTGTCAATCAATCAATGAATTAAATGTTATATATATATATATACATAATGCCCTTTAAATATGGACTTGTTGTTAAGTGAAAATTACTGTATCTTGATATACTATATCTAAATCTAGAGGACTACATCCCTTACTTTATCAAAGTAATCATAAGTGAAATAAGGAAAGGAAAATAATGTACAAATATTGAAATAAACTCATAAAAGAAGAGAATGTTTTACGAATGCATGTAATTGTGTATTGCATTATACAGAAATGGAATGATAAATTAAGACGATTAAATTATATTATATTTATGTACTATTTCAGGTTCATTGCAGGAAATTCAATTAAACCTTTCTATTTTCTAAAAGAGAAACACTATCAATCAAATAAGAAAAGGAAAGGAAGGGGACCCATCATCCATTTTCTGGCATTTTTCCTTTCACGCATTATTACTCTTACTATTATTACTATTATTACTATTATTATTATTATTATTATTATTATTATTATTATTATTATTATTATTATTGCTATTCTGAACCTATCTACGCTCCTTTGAGATGCAAATTCATGTTGATCCACAGGAAGTGTGGCGGCGCTCCTTTAGAAGGATTATAATAATTGAATTGGCATTTTGTTAGAGATAACTTCTCTCTTCCGAAAAATGTTGTGCTATCAACAGACAGACGAATGCGGTGAAAATGTTTCCAAAATTTTGCGTTGGCTGCTGATTGTTGTTGGTTAAGTGAATTTGTTTCGCAAAATCAGCGAAAACAAAGAACAGTTTTTAATTATAATGAAGTGCATCGCCTCCATTTGGCTACTAGCTATGCACTTAAATACATCCTTACGTCCTTTTTTTTTGTTCTCTTTTATACTGACAGACGTGCCATTTTTTTTTTTTCTACTTTCACATACCAGGCTCAAAACATAATGCTGGCAATTTTCTTTTTAAAATTTCATACGTTTCTCTAAAAGAGCTAAACGATAATTTACTTACATACAAATTATAACAATGAGTTGTTGCTGATAATATTTTCTCTAGTATTCGCTTACTCTTACCCGAAGAGCTAGGAAGATTTTTTACGGCCTAGGGAGTTGCAAGACGGAGGAATACCCGTAAACACATTAGCATGAGATTGCGTGGAAACTACCGAAGTCCTTTAAGCGTAAATGCGAAGAAGATCGCTCCAGAATATCTCTTTAAACTATAATAACTCAATACGGAGAGAACCTACACGTGGATATATATATATATATATATATTTATATATGTTTACATATATTGTAGAGTCATTAATTGTAATTGTTAGAGAGATTAGATGAAGACTACGACTTCAGCGGTTATGTGAATACCTCTACGCTTTTCAGCACTCAAATGTAAGAGACCTGGAATTAGGTTAATAGTAGTTTGTGAAGCCACTACGCTCACATGTATAAAATGGGGATTTGCGTCAAAGATATGCAAAACCCTGATTCTCCGATTGGTGTAATTTAAGTTTATTTTCGTATACCGAGAATCTGATTCATAAAATTTTCGCTTATCTTGCATCCTATTATATATTAGTTTAAATGCATTACTTTTCATTCCGTTCAGTAATTAAAGTAAAGGACATAGTCAGTGATTCTTTATGCAGTATACATATGAAACGTATTACGTTTTGTCATTGTGTGATAGAAACTAGAATCGTTATGAAAATTGTTTCAATTATGCTTTGTTGCTGTTTCACATTTATTCACTTACTTCCGTGCACGGTAGCGCTGGGAAAACAAGGTCAGCTTTTATCTAATGTATTTAAACTATTTTCTACTGATCGTTTTTACGATTGTGCGAAAAACTTACAAAGCCATAATATATGGAATACTGTATAAGTCATTACCAGAATATTTCTATTACATAAGATACTTAGAGAATTATATAGAATTAAAAAAAAGTAAACGTTTTCTTTCACCCGAAAAAGTGCATTCAATTTTAGGTGAAACGGTATACATGTAATTTTAGAAATGATTAAGAAAATTCTATCGAAAAATCTATTTCTATATATCAACAATATTCATACATATGTACTTGTATATATGCCTACAATATACACACACTACAAACCTGAAATTGTAGTTTGATTACTTAAAAGACTAATAACAAAAAAAAAAAAAAAAAAAAAAAAAATTAGATACATTATTACCAAGTTACGACTTTTAAAATGAAAGAGAAAAAACACAAAAGGAAAAAAATTCATAAAAAAGTCTATTTTATCGACTAAAGTCTAGGAAAAAAAAAAAAAAAAAAAACGAAAACCCGTAAGTAAATAAAAAAAGTTATGATTGATACACTTTCATAAATAAATGTTTCAAGTATATTTTTGTTCTAAATATTTTGTATTATTTTTACTAATACTAAAGGAAGATTCAAAGAGTTTGAAATAGGATAGGATTGTATCGTATCGAATACAAATGAAAACCGATAAAAATAGATAAACAATTCATTATAAAAAAGTGAATAAAAAGAAGTAAACGAAAATTCTTGATATAAATAAAAATTTGTGGAGTTTTAAATATTCACAGAAAGTCTCATAAGCAACTCGCTTTTCGTTACCCGGTTACCTAGAATCACATATATTAAAAAGATATATGTATATGCATTAGGATACATATATATATATATGTATATATATATATGTTTTTTTTTTTTTTTTTTTTTTTTTTCAAGAAAATGATATTTTATGACAAATATTTAAAAAAGAGTAAGAATTTGCGGAGAGCAAAACATATTAAAATTCGTAATTTTTGAAAAACTTGGTGAAAGAGATTGTTTGATCTTAAGGCCGAAAACATTACGTAGATAATTGAATTTGATATCGGACCGTAAGAACTGAAGTTATAAATAAACACTCGATTTAGAATATCGGGCAGCATTTTAAGCGCCATTGTCGGTACTTGAAACCTTCAAACGAGTTGTCCTCGAGATTATGTTTTACGAGGTTACTGTACTAGTGGCTCTCTCAAATTTCGTCCGATTGTCGTGAAATTCCCGAAAATTTATGAATTCTTTCGGCGAAAAAAAGAAAGAAAGTGACTTCGGAAATATTTTTACTTTTATATGTGAAGGCTTAAGAAAACTTTTAATTTTTGTATACAAATTTGGAAAAGAGTGACGCTATTAGCAGCTTTAGTGCAGATATGGTAACACTATTACTTAAGCGAAATGAATTTTATCCTCTGTATAGATGTTTTCTTTCGAATAACTACCGTTAGACGGGCAAGGACATTAAACCACACGTTCTTGATAGAAGCGTAATTCTATTTTTATGCCTTTGATTTATTCTTCAAGCGTTTCTCCGAAAGCAAAAGCGGACTTGATTTCGTTAGCGAATATCACTTCGATATTCGGAATCGTGCATACTTTCGTGAAGATCCTTACAACTGATTCGTCCGTTCGTTCATTTCATTGAAAAGTCAGGATGCATTGTAACGCATTTTTTTTTTTTTTTTTTGGTAGTATAAACGAAATTAATTACTTGTTATGAAGACAAGAAAAAAAAGTATAGGCTATAAAAGCGGTGAGCTTTAAAATTATTCTTTTTTTTCTTTTGATTTCATATAAACCCACGTCATCTAAGCGTTGAGTGCGACTGCATGAAACTTTATTTATAAAACGTCATCAGAAAGTATATAATTATGATGAAATTTGTATAATACGGAAAAAAAGGAGACGAAAGATCCTAAGGAAGCCACTTACTATTAAAAACCACTGCACTGTTGTACTGTGTGCTGAAATATAGAAGAGAAATGAAGAAGTGGTTGTGGCAGTAAATGGGATTTTTTTCTGTGAAAGAAACACCCCATTGATTCATTTTAAAGTGAAATGAATGAATCAAGTAGTAGAATAATAAAAATAAATGAAAATTTTAATAATAATAACAGAAACGTTCTAAGAAGTCTTTGTAAGAAGAAGAAATTGTTGTGGTGCTTAGTTTTCTTTTAATTTCGTTTTTATGTGTTCTTCACTTCGTCTTTTATTATTAATTTTATATATATATATATATATATATATATTGAGCATATGCCTTGGAAAGTCTTACAATTATTTTTTATTTTTAATTTATCATATTTTTAATGCACTGCAGTTACATTTAGAATTTTGTAGCATTACTGTATTACGCTTAGGCAGCATTATGCGCGAGAAGGGCGAGAGGACGTGTAAAATATAAGTAAATAGAACGTAGCAGAAAAAATGTCAAGTGAAAAAGGAAAACATCAAGAATTTATAGCAGCTTTATGAAATATTGACTTTCAACTGTTCGTGTGTCAGTGTAAAAGGAGAAATTTTTCTGCGTGTCCACTTCAAGTGGCTGTAAGATATGTCCTGGTAATGTTTGCTACATTAATCTGATGATTTTATTCCAGCCAGAAGAGAGCGCGCCATACATTTTAAATAATTTGATAAATTTCTTAAATTCCTTTTAATAATTTCTTTAAATTAATTTAAACAATATTATAATATAATAAAAAAAATAATAATACAAATAAATAATAATAATAAATATAATAACAACACTAATAAGAATTTTCGCATTTGCGGAATTGTAGAAGACTTTATTACCAAAAAAAAAAAAAAAAATGAAGATCCAGGTACTCATCAGACTATTCGCCGATTACGTGCTTATCGATGGGTACAACTTGTTCGCAAAAATAATTGCAAATAGTTTGCACAATCAGAGAAGGATGCAGAAATGGAGTCCAAGGATGCAAAGATCAAATTACAACTGACGCTATCATAATCGGTCAAACTATACACGAGCAAAGGCATTTACATGGACTGCAAGAAAGCATTTGATCCGACGCCGCATGGCTACCTTACTATATGTCTTGCGACAACCAGAAGATAATTGAATAAACGAGCGAATTCCGATCCGAAAAGAGATTTTCCAAGGCGACGTACTGAGTCTGCTTTGATTTTGCTTAGAACTGAACCTCGTTAGCAGGCAACTGAACAACGAGGAAAATGAGGTCAGATACGGGATGAGAAATAGGGATACCGAAGTTTGTAGTAACCATCTAATGCGCATGGACGTATTGTCCTACCTACATAGAGTCCACCATTTTCGTCTACCAATTTAGCAAAGACAATGGTGTGGAATTTGGATAGCAAAAGCTCAAAAAAATAAACGTCAGACTTGGAAAACTCTGTGAAGTTATCTCCAGTCTCAGTTTCCTTCAACATAATGGAAAGTTTAAGCATCCAAGAAGGCAATCAATAATTCATTCTCTGCATTTAAAAGATAAGGTGGCGCGGGAAATGAATGAAAAAAGTAGATTCGCTTTCAAGAAAAGGTTAGTAACGATATTGAAAACCAATCTTAATTCAAAATACGAATATGAAGCTGAGCTATACTAGAATACATCTACGTCTTTGGACTAGTGGAATGCAGTATCATTGACCTTGGTGAAGCAAATAGACTAATAAGAATCATCGTGTACAAGTACAAAGCAAGAGAGAATTAACCTACCGCGCCAACTCGGCGGCTGTGGAATGGCAAGCCTTTCACCGGGTCTACGTTATGCACAGGTTAAAAACTTAAGGACACCTTAGGTCGCAAACACGATGCCTTAATATAGAAATCCTGATGAAAACAGATAAAAAATTACACGCCACTAAATTTAAGTAGCTGCAGCTACGAGACATCAAGCAACGTATTAACGTTCTAACAGATGTTACGTAATTGCTCCCAGAAACATGAGATAGGTCAACAGAGAATAGTTAGACAGATGGGAGCTGTTTTTTTTAAAATGGAGCAATTTATTGTTGCTATACAAGACAAAATAATATGCACACGGAAGCATCGCAGAAATATAATGAGGCAAGAGGCTTATGTCGAAAATGCAGAACTTGCATTGGACCAATAGATCATACTATCGGCGAAAGTACAACATTAGTCCACAGAGAATACGCGCGGAGATATAGCTGCGTGCGCCAAATAGTGCATCAGGGATTGGCAGAAAAACACAATACGCAGATATCCTGCTGCATGTCCCATATTACAAGCACCTGACAGGATCGTTAATAGAACACGAGAATGCAACGATGAACTGGGACAGACAACTAATAGCTGACAGAGTAGATGTTGTAGTCCAGATCAAATAAAACGTACAAACAGCGTACTCCAATAAGATTACTAAGCACTACACTAAGCTGGCACAAGAGATGAAAGTTATGTAAAATGAGGGATAAGTTACTATAGCTCCCATCGTGACATCGTGTACGGGAGTAGTGCCAACAACGACAACAACAGGTCTAAAGTGCTTAGAGATGTATAATGCACTGTAGAAGGCAGAGAAAGCTTTGATGCTCTCTTTAGTGAACTTGGAACGCAGTAATAATTGCAAAATAGCAGAGCCAAATCCTTAGGTATAATACACCCGGGGATGGGTGAATTCCCAGCCCTAAGTTGAGAAATGTAACAATTCGTTTTAATATTAATAATAATAATAATAATAATAATAATAATAATAATAATAATAATAATAATAATAATAAATAATAAATAATAGTAAATAATAATAATAATAAATAATACGTAATAATAATTAATAATGATAATAATAATAAATAATAGTAACAACAACAATAATAAATAATAAGAATAATAACAATAAGAAATAAGCTAATCAAGTTAGTTTAAAGGGAAGGGTTTGAGGGAAACAAATTAACACGAAACTACGCTTTAATTGTAAATGATTTTTAATAAGAAAGTAAATAAATTGAAAAAAGAAACGAGTGGTGAGGATGGGGGGTGAGTGTATTACTTGCATGCAAACAAACGTACAATGGCCGGCCTATGTAGTACCCAAACACCCACTTTGGCCATTTGAGCTTGAACGCCCTTTGCTTGTAGTCCTTTGACGGCTCCTTCTGCATACGCTGGACACTCAAAGTCCACAAAACCGTAGCCTAAAATCGTAGTATACCATCAAAAATTCAATTAATCATTTTCTGAATTAAATCAATCAAGAAACGAATGCGTAAATATCAAGACAACATCTAAATATATAACTAAAAAACAAGCATTACTTCTTATTCATATTAAAATTGTTAGTTGGAATTTGGAAATATTATTGAAATCCTTTTTTTTTTTTGTTTTTGCACAGCAAACGATTGTAAGGCCTGATTAAAAATTTATTACGCAAATATCCCGTAAGGACGTAGAATTTGCATTTCTTAAAAAAACATGTAAGAAAGTTCTATTCGCATAGGGGGCGGATGCCAAATACCCACTGCCTCACACATGCTTATTAATCGTATTGATTGATGGTCTTAATCTTACTCACACATACATATATTTATATTAATTATGTTAATTTAAAAATAGATTGACATCCAAAGACTAAGACCAAAATTTGTTCCGTATTCATAACAGTATCGAGGGATTTTCATTTCATCAGACTTTCTTTGCACATTCACTTTTAAGCGGATCGCGTTCCTTTAAGCGGGGACTCGTTAATAGTTTGGACAATATACAGACAGATGGATTAAGAGCATGCATGTCGTTGGTCAAAAATATTCTTCACATCCTTCATCTACATTTTTTCTTAGCGGCAGCGGGTATAAAATTATATTCTATATTTATTATATACAACTAACTAGGGGTGCATTTAATGATATAAATAAAAAATGTAATTAAACTTTTTTTCTTTTCATATTAATTTTGATTTATAAAAGAAAAAACGAAATTAAAAAAAAAAAAAAAAAAAATTTGTAAATATGTGGAAAAATCATAACATGATTGAAAAATAATTATTAATAAGAAAAAAAAAAAAACAAAAGAAAAGTAAAAAAAAAAATTATTATTAAAATCTCAAGAAATATATTTTTTCAAATTTCATTAACAATATTTACAACACAACAAAAGACAAAAGATAAACCTTTATACACACACACATTGAGATAAAGAATACAAGAAATTAATAATAATAACGAAAGTAAAATACAGATGAATAGTATGGTGAAGAGAAAAAATACCTTTACATTTGTTTGTTGTCTTGTCTAAAATGGCTTTGGTTGATATAATGGTTCCATATCTAAAAGAAACAACGCACAAATACATTATCACATAAATACATGCATATATCGTATTATGTCCTTAATGACACACAGATTCAGCAAAATTGTATTCATTTTGTTGTCTCTGTGCCTTTAAAAGCGACCAAAATATTTACTGATTCACTTAATTGATTGGCATTGAATATCACAAATATTTGTTAAGACTTTTAGATCGATATTAAAATGAAGATGAAACTTATGTCGATTATCGTCGAGAGAATGTGTGCTATGTTCTCGCTATTTACCTAAACTTATGTGACAGTGAGAATGTTCCTGACATGCAGGCAAAAAAAATGAACAAGCGGAAATCGATTCATGATCCTCATGATCCTTCGTCTAACAATAATAAGGATTAGGCTGCTTATTATATTAAGTGATCATTGATCCACATTTTTTCTGTTCATTTTCGGAGAATGAAACTGCATTGCATTTATCCATCCATTTTGAGTGTCTGCTATCAAAGACTTTATTAGATATATGTATTATATAAAAATTCTGAAACGATTCAACAGCTTCCTTCGGTCCGTACGTTCGTCTGTCTTTCTCTACTGTCTGTAGGTTGTTGCAACGATCACTGAAATGTATTCTTTTTTGATGAACATGGATCAAGTTTGAAAATGGCCGCCATTTACTTATAAACCAAGGCCATACCTTAGGCTGGAGCCTTACTTAATAGCTTAGGCAGCAGAGCTCTAAACATTAGTGTATCTACTTGCAAGAGTAATCCATAGAATCAATGATCGATTAACTGGCATAATTACACTTAATATTCTGCTTGTGCATAAAATCACTCGCAGTTAACGTTTGAGGTATGCAGGATGTAGGAGAAAGAGGAGAAAAGTAAGATGGCCATTGGTAATGACAAAAGCTTATTGCACAGGCCCCACTATGCAAAAAGATCAGGACTTGCTGAACAGAGTGAAATCGCCGTATTGGTATATTGCGTCCATAATTTGACGGTATATATAACAGTATCCAATGCAATTGATTGGATGGTATGCTTAGGCGTACTAGCTGGTAGTACTGTACAACTGAGAAGTACTTATATGTACTAAAAATGACTACTCAAAGCAGGAGTTGTATTTACTGCCTAGAATGCAACTGTTAATTGCAACCGCTATGTCGTCATGCAACGAATGCGAACAGTTAAGTTTTCCCAATTCGCCGCACAGACGGTGACAAAATCGGCTGGTTTAAGGGAGAAAGTTCAACGAGAAGCTACTTTAATGAATAACTTTGCTTATATGCAGCCATCATGCGCTGGTTGTTCCAGAAATGCTCAACCTGATAAAAGAAAAGGAAAGAAAATGGACAAATATATTACTTCTCAGCGTAGTGATCTTTTAGTTTGATCCATTCTTCCCGATATGGTGCGTGGAATAAGAGACGTCGAACTCGTTCTTTGTGAGACAATTTTATATCGTCGAGCCGTTTATCCAGTTTGGAAAGAGAAACCGATCCGAGAGGATGAAATCTGGTAAATAAGGTGCGTGTGGTAGCGATTCGAATTTTACGCCTTTGAATTCGCTAATCGCGATAAGGGATGTGAGAGCTGGTGCATTGTCTTGATAAACTACGCTACAGATACAATAAGTTCGCGAAATATTCGTCATTGATTATTTTTCCTTATTCCGCGCACATCTCAGAAAGTCTAAGCGGTGAGAGGAAGATGTGAGCTCTTCTTCCTTTTCTTCCTTTTTTTTTCGTTGTTTATTCGGGGTGATTTGGTTGTGACTTTATTATTGCGAAAAATTGCCGAAAGCTGTGAAAGCACGCTGGACATCTTCAGTGGGTTTAATTTGTTCTACTGTTAGCAAGTAAGGCTCACATTCTGCTTAGAACTACATTTTGTCACCGCTAGCTTGCGTATTACCAGTCGATGGTCATTCAATATCATCTGACAAATATTCTTTATTAGTACTCGCGTGCTTACCTCGTTTAATTGAGCACTGCTATGTATCGCTTGGCACTCGTGCTTCTTCATTTAAACTTCGCTCCTCAATAGTTTATCGCTGTAATCGATCGAGCAGAATCCGTCAGAGAAGAACACAGCTGGACTTAGTCATTAAATGAATTGCGAAGTTTTGAATGAAAAGATTGTGCCACATATGCATGAGCACTTTTTTTTCATCTTTGTAAATTCATTGGAAGCCTTCAGTCCTAGCGGCTGCCAAACTATAATACGAAATAGTGAAACGTATCTACCAACGTTGCTACCTTTAGGCTGTAGTTGGTTGTTTTCAGGTCGGGCGTTTCTGGAACTATCCTCGAATTTTGAAATTGGCTTCGCATACTTCGTATACATGTGTACAGTGATCTAAATGAAATGTGGGCTCTTGTATAGATTGCTCACTTTTTCCGAGTTGAGAAACAAACGTTTAAAAGTTTATTTTTTGTTTAATAGAATAATGAACAAATCGCTTATAGCACAAAGTTATCAAAGTTATATTCTCTCTAAAGAGAAAAAGGTGGAATTGGATCGATTGGAAATTCAAATGTATTTGAAAGGATTTACTCTAACACTGCAGTTATATGACGGAATGAATAAAAAGGATTACTTACTGTGCACACATAGTAACTAAATCTTTATCGGTTGTGCCTTGTTGTAAGCCGCGTATATAGAGATTTGTTTTTGACAATTGTTCACCTTGTTGATTTTGTGTTGTACCATTGTTAGGACCCATTGTTGTATTTGTATTGGTATTACTCAGACTAGTGCTTAATGTTCCGCTTTGGGATCCCGTATTCGATGAGCTGCTTGAGTTTGTATTACTTGGTGATGCTGCTGTTGGTACCCGTTGACCGTACTGAAAATAATGTATAAATAAAAGCAATCAAGGCAAGGAATTAATTAAATAAATCAATATAAAATTAATATGTAATAAATTTTATTGTTTCATATATTTATTAAATGTTTTTTTTTTTTTTTGTGTTTTTGTTGATGTTTCCCCTGTTGCTAAAATCTAATATCGAGAGCGTACACAGTAAATTTATTATCAAATGATTTGAGAGCACAGGTGTTGTATAATTTAACAAAGGACCCGAAGGGTTGAAAATTCAAGCAACATACATATAATAAACATGCATGCATGTAAAATATGTAAATTCTATGTTTACTCAATTCGCATACACACACACACACACACACACATGCAGAGACAATTTTCCATATAGTAATAATGAACTTTATATTGATGTAACTAACCGTCGTCTCCGACATTCTCCATTTGTAGGTATATGTGTAGCAACGAATAAGTAGACATCAAAATTTATTTTTTTCATTTGGATTTGTGTGGATTTATGCCATGTGTCTGCATATTTTGACTGCTTTTTTCTTTATGTTTTTATTTTATTATTTCGTTTTTTTTTTTGTTTTTTTTTTGCTTTTTGTTTCTCTGTAACAGTTATGCGGTGAATACATAATTTATATCTTTATCCATATCGACCGTTGTTGTTGTTGTTGTTGTTGTTGTTTAGCTTGTATTTTGAAATGATGCCAATAAAATTTTTAATGTTTCATGCATTCCAATAAATATATTACGTGCACACACACACATATATTATTAGATGGACCATTTGAGTTTTCAGCATAAAAGGATTTAAATTAACACAACTGAAGCCAGAGAACAAGAGATATCATTAACAAATTTTTATAATTTTATTATTTATATGCAAAGATTATAAAGTTTTACAACAGTTACTATACTATTATGTCTCTTATTTATTAATTAAAAAAAAATAAAATAAATAAAATTATAAACAAGTAAGGAAGCTATGGTGAATCTATGTGTGCGTGTTTATCCGTGTGCAATGTACAATTTCAAGTCTGATTCGTATACTTAACTAGAGAACTTGTTCGGCTTTCCATCTCTGCGCTTGCAGAACGTCATGAATATTTGGCCAGCGGACGTCTGTTGGATGGATGGAGATACGAGTGCTGATAACTCGAATCAGAATCTTAGTTTATATGCTTTATGTGTGTTATGTGTTTATGTATGAAACTATGGGTTTCATATAAAAACAGCACTATTTTCTCTCAGACAAGCGAGTGCATGAAGTGACATGAAAAGCGCAAAAAGCAGCTGCACTGGCCTTAGTGCTAATCTCAAAATTGAAGGTGACATACATAATGCTGAAATCTAGGAAGAGAAAACTAAGACTAAAAAATGTGCTCTAAAGCTAGGGAGCTATTAGTTTTAAAATGAATCCTCATTTTTGTATATAAGAAAACATCATGCGATCAACTTGAAATATTCGGTTCATTTTTCGATGAGTGAATCTGTGCAGTTACATGGCTTTATATCTTTTCGAATTTTCGTTTTGTCGCAAAAATTAATAATAATTTTTCTTGTTTCAATTTTCTTTAGCTTACAATTAATTGTAAGCTCAAAATTTCAATCAAAATGCGAAATCTCGTATTCATCGCAAGATCGTGAAGCTATCATATCTTTCAATGTTATTTTCTAATGCTCATGTAGTCTAAGAGTGGCTGACCAGAAACCCACCATTCAACCGCGTACTCCTCCAAAATTTGTACAGGGGTCTTTAGAGCATCATCAATCCTCTTCTTCTTACACCCATCGTGCAGCCGTAGCTGTTTCGTTAATATTATATTTTCGGCTTCAAAAAGGTGTTTACTGAACGCTGCTAACCAAATTGAAATGATGACATCATAGACGTAACCAGATTCGGAAAACTATGTTGTCTCATGTGCAGGGGGGGCACGGGGCGCAGCACGGGCTTTTTGACGGGCTATTCAAACGAGGAAAGGCAGCACAAATACTTGTGCCTTAGTGCTTAAGAGATGTTTTGGATTGTGGGAACTGTTATAGTTTTGTTGCAATGTGAATGATCTCAGCTTATCTTCTTGCCCAGGAGAAGTTAAAAGGACTTATCGAATTTTTCCCGCAACGCCATTCCTTTGTCGCCATGGTGAAGTGCTGCGGATTACGCATTTAGTTCATTTGTTTTCATAAATGCTTTCAGGGTAACATCGCTGCGAATTGTTATACCCTAAGCTGAGCCGGACTTCGGCTTCGGCTAATTCCCCTACTTCCGCCGGTTTATTTTAAAAAGTCGTTATATGAACAACTAACTGTATTAAGCAAAGTACTGTCGAGTATTTAAGAATGGGCCGTGGCCCACTGTAATGTTTTTACTTTTTTCTTTTTTCAGTTTAAACCCCTCAAAAGTGACAAAAGTGATCCCTCAAAAGTGACAAAAGTGATGCCTCAAAAGTGATATATAAATGTAAATGTGAACGTCGAAAAATGTTAAATGCGCCGAACATTCGATTTGCTGATTGCTGTCAAGTAATGTGCGGGTGTATGAAACCTTAAATTTCTTTTTTTTCTCATATCACGTTTATTCTTAATGTCATTGCGATATAAGTCAAACAATGGACATTTTTTCATTTCAATTTTCATTATCTATCTTCAAAATAAATTTTCCTAATCAAATATGAGAAGCATTTCCGTTAAGTTAATTTAAAAATCATTTATTAATAAATGAATGCCTGCCTCATTTTGGTCGGAAATTCAACTTTTTTCTTTAAAATGGGGACTACGTTATTTTGGTTTCTTTTGGAATTCAATTTGAACCATCTGTACTAGTTGCCGGAAAGCATCTTATATCAATGTTGCTCCGTGTTGCCATTCTTTTTGTATGCATTTCAAAAATAAATTTTGCTTTCCTTACGTAAATTTCATGTTTAATAACTTACTCGAATATTATGAAACTATTGTATTTTTTGCTCCCCTCCAAAGAAATCCTCGAAAATGTGATTTTTTTAGGCTGTTACAGTGGCGTTACCCCTTAATGCTATTATGTTATGTTATTAATGTTAGGCCTTAATGTCATTAACGCGATCGAACAGGCTTCTGATATCATAGTGGGGAAGTGTGAGTGAGTAGCATAAGTTCGGAAGATTTTCTAAAATTTATTCATTTTTCTATTGTTATAAAATCACCTGCTACTTGCGAGGTGAATGCATTTTACTTTTATATATGTATATATATGTATATATAATTTGGAAACGATTCTTTTAACTTATTTTTCTTCTTTGTACAAATGGAGCATTTTTTTAATTTCTTCATATTGAAAGAAACTGTAAAAAATGTCGGGTAAGTTTATCAAATGTTTGAAACCAATGGTTAGCATTAATAAGGTATGTTCGTTGGTTAGTCTATCAACCGATTGAAATGGCACTTGGAATTTTGACACCATGTCTAGAAATTAAGTATAAGAAATCAAATTATTATTCTCTCACGCAGATATTAAAACTCGCAAAGGCTTCTGCAGCAACAATGATGTGCAACAGTTTCCATACTTTTTCGTAACATTGAGAAATATTCAACAAGATGACATCAAATGTCCTATGCGCATGTCCTATGCGCTTGTCCGTCTGTATGTCTCTTTGTTGCTAGAGCGTCTACGATTGTACAAATTGATATAGGAAGGCGAAATTTGGTGTATATGTACTATTGATTGTTACGATTTGTCATCCAACCTGCAAAGTCTGTCTGACATAAAACTGAAAAAATTGATATACAAAGTGATTTCGACTGAGAAGAAGACTTGGTAAAAACATTTCTTCTGTTAGCGTAGGAAAATTTTCAATCGATAAACCGCCACGCCTGCAATTTAGAAAATAAAATGTAATTCAAGTCTTGGTTTGCGATGATGGTTATGGATAAGAACACACAAATGCGTAAAGACATATTTTAAAAATATGCAAAGTTTTATGAAAATGCCATTGTGCGAACTGCAAGCCTCAGTACAAACATCTTATGTAGACAAGAAAACATTGTTGTTAAATATTTACCGGATCTTAAAATATTTGAAATTTCAATTTATAATTAAATCATTTTAGGAATAGTTTTAATACAACACGTTCGTAATATATATAAAAATGTCATGCAAATACTTTACGTTTTTCTTCTGCAAGAATCTTGATGACAGATATGAAATTCTTCATTAAACATCTAGGTTCATTGTTATCGCAAAAAGAAACAAGCAAGGTCGACCATTAAATACCCTACACCATTTCGTCTCTAATCGTGTATTTCGCTCAATTTCGTCATAATATACCAAAAATCATACCTCGTGTTTGTGAGAAAATCCAAATTGGGCAACTTATTATTCTTATGAATGCCCAAAATTAGACTTTACCACCGTATAAAGGCTTAAAGGAAAAAAAACCGTAAAAAACATACCAAAGCAAACGTACATCTGCCACATCGCCGTTTTGGACTAATGTCCAAATGTTCAATATGTGTAATCATAATGTTGCAAAAATTCGACCTCGTTGTTATATAAAGGTATTTTTGTGAGAGCAAGTCCAGCAATGTTTGTTTGAATATTTCAAATTTGGTTAAAGCGTGTCAAGCATTGTCACGTTTGGGTTGAACACAAAGGTACATGGACAGATGTGAGACGCATAGCCGAACAATCAGAGAGAGAGAGAGAGAGAGAGAGAGAGAGAGAGATGGAAAGGAAAGCTTATATCGTCTAATCGACGATCTTTTTGGCTGATCCACACAATAACGTCACAAACACCACACCCTGGTTAGAGCATAAGAGTAAACAGAAAAATAAAAAAGTTTTTTTTGTTTAAATTTAAAAAAAGACTTGCAAATACTTTATGCTAGGGACATAATGTTTGATTAATAAAAACTGTTGCTGTTTTCCCCCCCTTAGTTACTAACCTAAGCAGGAACTTAATATACTCTTGACCCTTAAGGGAAGCAAAACATATAAGAAAGAAAGCAATTCTATCTGCAGACTATATAAAAAGGGCAACCAACAGTTGGCAAGATTATATTGTTATGCACTATTTAAATAAGTGTACGTATGTGCGTGCACATGTGCTTATGTTTGTGTTTGTGTCATCATAGTTTTACAAATAATTTCCGCAATATGCGTTTAATGTTGAAAACATGTCATCATACGTACTGTTCTATTTTGTTTTTGTATTCTCGTCACATATACACCAATACGCATATAAGCATGTCGATGTTTACTAAAAATGGATTATTATGTCATGCCATCGAGCAATCTAGACATAGTCGTGTACGTGTATGCATACGCATATATCTATACGCTTAATAAATATATAAATATATATATATATACATATATATATATATATATATATATATATATATTTATATATATAATGTTCTTGTGATGCAAGTAGTCAACCATTATAACCATATAATGAAAGAACTAATGTCTGTATGCATGAGCGTACGAATATGCATACATAAAGAAAATCATATATATATATATATATATATATATATATATACCTATATATAAAGGAGATGCCGAAGGGAAGCAATCGGCGGGAGTTTGTTATTTAAACTTAATTTGCATAAGGAATGGATTGGAATGGAATGTAGTGAGTTTGCATGTTACTGCATACAATGATAACGCATATAATACATATTCAAAACATGTTATATGCATGTACGCAAATGCACACACGCTCAAATATAATTACAATTACTGTGTAACTGAAATAAAAAAAAAAAAGAACACTTTGTACAAGTTTGTATGCATATGCATGTGTATATGGTTTCTTGTTATTAATAATACTTGAGACGCGCTACATCAGTTAAAATACATTTGTTATCTACTTAATAAAAATAGAAATTGTAGGACTGCGTGCGTGACGCTTGTGCATACATACGCCGCTTCGTATGCTTTTTATCAAGAGCTGTAATATTTTAACATATTTTTCTATCCGCTGCCAAGGGATGGAGTTGTTGAACATTCAGATGATTCATATATAATTTCGCGTCAATACATTTAAATCTCGGTGCTGCAAGAATTAGGGGAAAACTTTGAAATCCGGCAGATATTTTAGGATTGAATTCCACAAGCCATATTTAGAAGTAGGCCCAATCAAGCTAATCATTTTGAATCGAATTCGCTTCATATATTTAGAGTATGGGTGCTACCACCGAACAAAGAAACGTGATTATCAATTCGGCATATCCTTGCTCAATCGTCAGCGCGGTAGATCATATTTTGATTAAGACATAACACTTAATGACCGGGCGCATGCCCTCTAGGCACCGACCGCCATCTCTCTCTCTCTCTCTCTCTCGCCATTTTTCTCCAACCATCGGTGTGTTACATATGTCGGAGAGACACATTGTGTGATTGTTCATATAAATATATAAGACTCTCAAAATGTAAATTGTCCCGGTCGGCCCACTAATTCTTTAACGTTTAAAACGATAAGTAAGAAAATTATAATCGGGTATGACGAAATCCCTTGCACCCATTACTTTTACCTTGAAAAAAAAAATATAAAAAAACATTCCTAATTTGGACGGAGTAGGGCTATAAAGCCAACCATAGCTTCATCCGAACTGTTTAACAGAGCTCTGTTAGGCCGTTTGCACAGCTCTGTTAACGGACTTGGTAAATGTCTTTGCTAGTGAAATTCGAATTTGTCTTCACACATTTGCTGCATCTATTGCAGATTGTGACTAATGAACAAAAACCTGTACTAGAGGAGTGTCTCGCGGCTGATATAGTCGATTAGTATTAAAAACCTGCTCGTAAGAAGTTTTATTGTTTACGATTGGGAGAACATTTTGTAAAGACGGACAGCCGGCCATGTCTAAAGCGATTCAAAACTTGATCCCGATCAAGAATATATAAACTTAATGAATCCTCGAAACGTCCTTCTGTGGTGGATATAATATTGCCAATCTTTCGATAGTGAGTTCTCTCCCCCTTTTTATATCTTACAACTTGTAGGGTAAACGTTTACGAAATATGCGCGAGTATGTGCAACATATAAGCATTTGACATAACCCCACTGTCTGCCTGAAGTATGCCTATGTATTATGGTTTCCTGTTCAACTATCGGGTAGGTCGGATTTTTGGAGTATTTTAAAGACACTTGGCACGCTTTTGAATCGGACAAAATTTTCAAATTTTGATATTTTTCGCCTAAAATCGAAAAAAATTGTACTTTTGCATTCTACATTCGGCTGTGATGGGATCGTTGCTTTACCTTCCTCCTTTACATAGAACCCTTTTCATATATAAAATTTCTTGTGATTAGTTTGGACTGCACAAGAGTACTTATTTTTCGAACGTTTCTGGACACAATGATGTTTAATAGGTTACCTTGCCTGACTACAAGATTTTAACTTTTTCTTTTAAACTAAGTTATTAAGAAGCTTTGGATAGGACTTAAATGCCGTTTGTCATACTAAGAAACGAAGACAATTAATTCATTATAGTAATGATGAGTGTTATAGCTGCTGGATTTTTTATTCAAAGACTACGTGATGCAAATAAGTGTTTATCGTCATTATTAAAATAGCTTTAATTAATATCAAATGTCAGTATATATGTATAATTTTGTGTGAACGATTGATTAAATGAATTTTTGTCATCCTGAAGGCTGAACAAGTGTTGTAATAAGTTTCTTTGCCACTCTCTATCTCTTCATTAAACCTGTTGAAACATTTATCTTTTCACGGAAAGACACTTTCCTTTGTCCAGCGTATAAGCAATTTGAATGGTAGAACACAGACAAGTACAGACAAGATTTCTGCCTGTTATGCTAGAATCAACCTTAAAGATCTGACGCAACAAAGTCGATCATCAAAAAAAAAAATAAATTTCTTAGATTTTCATAGAAATTGAGTCCGACTTCATTTTGCGACAATTTTGCCTATTATTTTGAACCATTTTTTGAACTTAATTTCCGAAAGTGTTAAATAACCCAGAATATTATTTAAATTTAGTTGTCTAACGAAAAGACCTTTTTAAGAAATCTTCAAAGCACGCACTTGAGCGTACTTGAGCGTACTTTTCAATGACATAAAAAACAATGAAAACTTCCTTTAGCATTGAATAAACATTAGATGGGTTATAACTATAAAAGATATATGTATATATACTCACATGCTTTCAGATGTATATTTAACATGAACGGAAGCATTAAAGTTTCTGTCTTTAGTCATAAAAATGGAGAGAAGGATGTTTCATTATATTCGATTTAATAGAAAACTTTTTATAAGTACTATAACTTAAAAAGTTTCTCTATGTGCTTATATATATATATCTATATATATATATATATATATATGGATGTGAGTGTACATTAAATAAATAATTCAATAAATTTGAACGCATAAAATTGTTTAACGCTGGTTATGAGCTCGTCACGATAACAAATAAATAAATAAATAATACACGCACACACACTCACGTATATACATACATATATTATGCATAATTATATATAAATATATATAAATATTCCATAAAATAATATAAATAGTTGTGCTAAGTATAAACAAGTCCAAACAAATAAACAAATATACGCATGTATGTCTGTCACCCACATGCATAAATATACAATATTTATATTGTCATGCGAATCGACGTCTGATAACGAAATCATGAAAACATCCGCATGACGTTTCCCTCTACTAACTGCTTTATATATGTATTTCGTATGAAAAGTTTCCGATCTAAGCACGAGGACGGCAGCACTTGTCCGCAGAAGTTGGGGAACATATTTTTGTATGTGTGGATAAATGCTCATCAAAACTCCAGCCATTTTGAACGCGTAGTTGTTGTGTATGATAGGCACAATGAAGTACCGAGCTATCATTAAGTATGTCTTTGGAAGGTAATAATAAGTAAAGACGAGCTGCACATTGTATATGGGAACTCTGCCATATCATATATCTCGGTGAAATTTTGGGAAGCTAAATCGAGATTTGGCGGTATCCGATTAAATCCGGACGGTGAGCGTTCGCGACGGCCTACCACTGAAGTCCACTTCAAGAGAGAATAGAGGCTATCAACATGTCCATAGTACGTGTTTGCGGTATATTGAATCAAGATTGCTTGAAAGAATATTCGATTGCTGCTCCACCGAGTTTATTGTTCACATCAATCTCCCAGTGAGTATTATGTGTTGACAACTTTCAAAATAATAGTCCAGAGGAGAACATCGACTCGTGCAAATGATGAAGTCAGTGCGAAAATTGAAACGTATTCTGAGGGTCTTAACAAATTGTTCTAAGAAAAAAGTAACTAAATGTTAGAGAATCCTTCGACTGTTCGTATCATTCTTGCAGGATATTGCGTTGACGAGTCCCGTCGAACTTTGCAATAAAAAAAGATATGTTTTTTCTTATGTGCCTCGGAAATTTGTCAAACAACCCTCGCATGTTTTTGTGTCAAGCATATTTTACTATTGCGTTTGAAAAGATGGAACATGGTTTCTATAAGTTCTCTTTGCCGCTTTTTGATCTTTAATTCAATAAATTAAAATAAAATGATGATGGAATTATCGACAAATTGTTAGCGCAACTAAACAAAAATCTATAGCGCTAAGAAAAAAGTATGCAGCTTAGTAGGGCTGAAAATTGTGTTACTTTAAAAGTACTGCGCCTTGTTGCAATATAGAGTATTGCATGAAAGGACAACGTTTTTGCCGAAGAAGTGGTTGCTGGTTATTGAGCGAAGCACGTCGGTACAAATTTTCAATAACAAATGCGTTAGACCATAGAGTGGTAACGTAGAGTTAGGCAGTTTTCCATCGTAAAATATTTACTGGCTTTTACGGCTTTTCGTTTCGGAAGACAATTTTCCGGCTAATATTTTTACATTACAGGCAGTGGATTTAACGAGTGCTTCGGCTATTGTGAACGGATCGAGAAAACTTAAAAAAATTTTTTTTGTGTGCATACCGCAGTTACATATGGTATCCTTTTAATATTAGCGACCATTAAGTTGCTTTCAAATATTAGCGACAGCAAGTATAATTTCAATATATTTATTTTTCATTCAAAGTAATGGTAAATTTGAAAATAGGTATTGAAACATGTTTTATATTTTAAGTGCTATAAAAGGCATTTTGTTCATTTTGCATTTTTACACTCGCATCAACTCCCTTTTATTTTTTTAATAAAGAATTAAACAACTTGTACATGTTTATGCAAACGATGCCAATCATTTGCGGTTAAGCGATATTTAAAAAAAAAAATAAAAAAATATTATTACAAAATTTGTGTGTACACAGAGAGAAAAATGTCAATTCAAATCTAACGCATCATTATTATTTAGCCTACGGCTTACAATGTTGTTAGCAAATAATACATGATGTCACGCACATAACTAAGTAACTAAAGCGTACAACGTATTTAGTACATGTGATAAACATATGTTTAACAGTATTTAATACATGTGAGACAACGATTAAAAAGTAGTTTTCACATGATATCATATAATATCGCATCGTATCATCATATCATATAACTTGGCATCAAGCAAAATTTTGATACGAGAGACTAAGTGCATATTATATTCAGGTTGCGAAACAAGTCGGAGCCTATCTTGGTTACTCTTCACTCAATTGCAACATATTTGTTAACGAAACTTAATTTATTTACTATGATTTCTAACAAATTGTTAGAAAAATTTTTTTTATTCACATTATAAAAAACGTGAAAATGATTGTTGTAACACTTAGTATGGAAGAATGGAGGCGATATTAGCTTTGTGATGCCATTTCCGCGATGCATAAACATGAATATCGCTAACGAAGGCTTTCGCAATCGTCATAACAGGATTCAATTCCCAATACCGTAGACCATTATTTTATTTACGATTGACGTGCCAGTCAATTACACCACAGCTTTTTCCCCCTACTTCTTCCTCCCTTACCATCGACATCCTTGTACACAATGTCCCGGATGAATGATTGGTTATATTAAACAAAAAAACAAAAAAAACAAACAGACAAAGTAGTTTGTCTTTCGAGGAAAGTAAAAAAAATCTACTTTTCATTGAGAAATTTTGTCTTTCGTCTGCCCCAAGAATTACGAAACTTGTCTAAAACTTTTTTATTGTATATGTGGCTGTCATATTCTGGATCAGTATGATATTCTGATGGTAGAATTATTTAGGAACAAGAAAAAATTCCAACTTGCAAACTATTGCATGCAATATTTTAAAGTTAAAAGTATTTCTTATGATTATATATATAAACGATCATTAAACTGATAAGAAATGTAGGATTTTTCAAAGGTTTGCTCATAGTGGGCATCGAACATTCATCCGCATATAAATTTTAGCTTAGCATTCATATCTCAAGAATTAACCTCTAAAGAAAGATGTTTTACATCATAATTTCAGTGATGCGAGAATTTTCTCTTTACTGGCCGTTTAGTTGAAAGAGTATTTATAAGCAGACATTTTTAAAAAAGCACTCACAAATAGAAGTTTAATTATTTGCTCTTTATTCACTTTGTTGTCCATTTTGTTGTTAATTGTTAGATCGATTCTAACTGTAATTGTATTTTTGGTTAGTTATTGCCACTGACTTGTTGCCTGTTGTGAACGATTTTCTAATTTCATTTTATTAACCATATGCATGTCTTCAGACGGCCAGCTGTTTTCTGTTATTTGTTCTGCTTGTCAATAATCAGCTGAACGTTACCTTACAGTTAGATTCAAGTATCGGTTAGAATATAATGATTACATTTATCCCAAATTTCTTCCCCATTTAATTTCTGTTGAAAACTTCAAGAAAAAAAAAAAAATTAAAAGATTTATTTTTATTGTGCTAATAATATTTCCGATCAGTAAGATATACCGGGAAACCTTTCTGACATTGAAACTGAACGCTAGAACATGGTTTAATGCATTTCGATAGATAGATTTGCGTCCCTAATAAATTTTATTAAAATATTTAAGGAAAGCACAAACAATCTAGCTACAGCGAACAAATTACTTTTAACGTGGCCAACTTGCCTATGGTATTTGATGACAAGATAGAGCGAAGGTCCATACATCTTATTTTGATGTACATATCGTATTAGATTTATATATATATATATATATATATATGTATATGTTCGTGTTGCGCACAAATATTTTATGTAATACTTTTGTATGCTTTTTAGCTAATTGTGGCTCGCTTTTTGTATTTATCTTGTAGCAGTAATTGTGGGCGAAGCTGAGACGAAGAAAGATCAGTTATGAAGAAAGATCAGTTTTTTTTTTTTTTTTTGATAGAGAATTCTTTTTTTTTCGGCGAAATTTTCAGGTCTTAATTATGATTTTAGCAAAGGGAAGGACGAACAGATATATGTGTATAGAAATGGCGAAAGCGATGCGTACTTATATTACATATTAATATATCCTATGGTGGATTCAGAGAAATGATCGAACGTTTGAACTTACTGTACATTGACGTCAATAACGCGCAAACTATCAATGCCTTTACTTGTTATTATTTGAGTATCAAGAAATGCATGATTCAATCTCACGCTTGAAGGAACGAATCTTTTGATTATTTACAAATGTTTTGTTATTTAGTACGAACAGCGTTACTTGGTATTTTCCGCGCATAACAAACGTGTCTCATTTCCAATAACTTTACTCAAATAACATAATCGCTACTTAACGACAAATCTACATCGTTGTAATTTCATAAGAAAAAGAAAAAAAAAAAAAGAGAAGGAGAAGGAGAAGAAGAAGAAAAGAATGAATAGACCTCATAAACAATGTTTATCGGGAAACAGCAGTTAAACCGAGGAAAATTGAACACGTGCCCATAAAAACATATTTTAAGACCAAAACATGTACGTGTACGTACATACATATAAAATTGTATATATGCAGGACATTCACTATATTGTATGTGTATATATATATATGCATATATGTGTTTGTGTGTGTGCGTACTCAGGTACATTGTGGTTTTAAGGACTCATTTTTCTGCGGTGTTTATTAACATCGAGGAGCAATCTATAATAACACTGCCGAAGTTGTACACGAAAGAAAGGGAGAAAAAGCAAAAAAAAAACATAATGTTTTGTTGTTTTTCTTTTTTCTTCGCGTATATAGCATGCAATGTGAAAGCAATCTACAGTTCCACGTGATTTCCATATAAAAGCATTTAACGATGGTTTAAATGATTGTGAATTTCATTTTTCTTTTTCATTTCATTGGATTTTGTTGTAAATTTTTGTACACATACGTTGCAAAAAGAAAAAAGCAATCTGATAAAAGTAGCACGTGAGAAAATTAAAAAAAGTAATTTTTTTTTAATTTATAAAAACAAAACTGTTTGAGAATTATTATGCATTTTAAAAACTTTAATGTTGAAAAGACGCATTAGTAAATATTTAGTAAAGAATTTTCGGTGTAATACCTTTTTTGAGAAATTAAAAAAAAAATTAATTTTATACAAATATTTTCTTCTTAAAAGAAGAAGGGGAAGTTTAATAAGTGGAGAAAAAAAAAAGTCTATCACGTATGCATTTGTAAGACCCCTAAATATGCGTCCGCCCGTATAACGTTTCTATATTCTGCACCAATTTATCTCTAACTGATTACCCACATGTCGCTTCCTATATTGCCGAAATTCCACCAGTCGATGTGAAAATTCGAAGTTTGACGTATATATTCATCGATTTGGGATTGCTATCTACACACATGCCTCGACCCTTTGTCAAGGTAATTGGCAATTGGAAGGTATTAAAAAAATAACAAATTGTTTACATTATTGTTATTATTATTATTATTATGATTTTTTTAGGCAACTGAAATAAATTCTTAGACTGAAAGAAAGAAAAATTTAGCACTAGCATACCATGTACCACTTGTGGCGTACATTAAGGTTGTGCCAACGTATGTAACATCCAGAACGGCTTTTATTATACCGATCAATTCAGAATCATCTGCATTCCTGAAACGATTTAACCTTGTCTGTCTGTCTGTCTGTCCATCTAATGTTTGCCGTGTATTTTTGTGTTCAACTGACCCACCACCATTTTTGAGATATTTGGATGAAATTTGGTACCTTGGAGTGCTTTGACCCAAGGGCAATGGTTCTGATCGGTCACCTTTTTCTTTCACCCCCTATACAACACCTTATTTAGAAAAAATTTTAGCAATTTTCGAAATTTTTCAATTAGTGCGAGAATTTTGTCTCGACAGCGGGAATTTTTTGATCACCTCTCATATAACAGTTTCTACGAAAGCTGAATCCTTCCCTGTATAGTAAAAAGCTTAAATCTCAAAATTTCATGGTGAAAATGGGTTCGTAATGGTAAATTGGCAAAGAAATCAACGTTACTAAATTTAGACCAGGTAAGTTTATTTTCTGGACACAATCACATATAAGGATTCTAAGAAAATATTAACCCTTAAGTATGCCTTTGCAGGAAAGTAATTTATAATTTCTGGTATATTATTAGCAAAACGAGTGAACAATTGGAGCAAGCGAAATAATGTAGGGTATCTAATGGTCGCCCTGGCCCGACTATAATGTTTTTACTTGTTTAGGAAACCAATTGATTATAGAAATTGAACAAAAGTAGAAAGTAAAAACGAAATCATGCTCTATAAAAAAAGTCTATTTTTACTGTTGACAGCAAAGTGTGTGGATAAACAAAGCGAAAAACTCGTATATGTAAGACACTAAATTAATTACAAAAAAGTTTAAATTTTTAATTATCATTATTACAATCATTTCTTGTGAACGATGGAAGGGTTTCGCAAAAAAAGTTCATAAATTTATTTTATTTTGTTTGCGAATTTTCAAAAAAGAAAAAGAAAGGATCAAGGTTTGCAAAAGGACTTGGTTGATTTTTAAGGTTTTCGGAAGAGTATTTAGAATCTTACAAAGCTTACACTCATTGACTATTGACCATTGCGAGACACCTTGTCTTTAAGGGCGTAGTGCATTGCCTTGTCCGCGAACAACTCTATTATCTGTCTATGTAGACGCAAATTTGTGACCATAGACAAGAAGAAGAGAAAAATTATGGTCATGGTTATATTTTACAGTATGCCAGCTTATTTTTTCCAATGGGGGCTTCAGGTGAATGCCATTAGATACACTGCACCATTTTGCTTAACACACTCGTTCATTCGTTTTCTTAATAATACACCAAAAGTTATACATTATTTTTATGTAAATCCATAATTTTCGTGAAAGATCTCATCAAGAAGTATTGAAGGTTAACCCTTTTTATCATATGAACATTCAGTTTTTGTACCAATGGTGACATGGCAAGAAGTTCGAAAAATTACCCCATCCATACTATTACTAAGTGATTTTCATCGCAAAATTTTGAAAATTACTCTCCATGGGGTTTAGTCGAAAAATTTATCCGATCCGAAACTTATTCAATAGCGTTCGTCCTCAGGCCAAGACCCGTCAGAGTATCATATTTCATTAAATTATCCCAATTATTGCGACCTGTACGTTGAACATAAAATACATGAACAGATATCAGACTGACAAAATGGAAAACAAGCCGGCATTGATTCAGAAAATGGTTCTAAATCCGTTGGTATAATAAATAAAAGTGGGTATCTATCTCAATTCCATCCGGATGTTACATAAATCCGTACAAACTTGGTACACCGTCTTCCACAAGTGGTGTAGTGTGTAATGATTTCATGACAATGAGTGCCTGTGGACTTTTGTAAAAATTTATGAAGAAAACATTATGATTATCCACCCGAATCAGACTAATACATAACGGAAAACCCTATCCCGATTTCGATGCTGTCTGCCTGAAAAGATTGAAGCTTTAAAAGGTGTAAAATTTTCTCATTTACTAAAATTTTGAAAGTAGAATTTTTTTTCATATATATTACGTATCGCACATGTTTGCGATATTATTAAAAACGAATTGCATGAGATAGAATATGCAATGAATGATGTATTTAAACTTATGATATGATAAAATATGTGCATAGGCATATAGATAATGGTGCTGTGTACACATAGGTATGCAGTTAATATTACTCTACTACTACAGAACATTACTCTAATATGAAATGATGGTTTGAATAAATCCAAATTAACTACCACGATACCATGCATTGCATAAAATATATGTTTGTTTACGCATATATTGAAAATAAATAGAATTGCTTTTAATGTGCATTTGTTTATTTTTCTTGATTATATTGATATGATAGGCGTTTATCATTCACTTTACTTCTCATTTATATTAGTTTTTTTCTTAATATATGTTTATACTTTCAAGTTCCCACCCATAGCTGGCTTTTAACGATGCTATGCAATGTAGTGAAATGTCTCTATGCACCATTAAAAGATGAAGAATGAAAAAATTTTAAGAATGCTTTTCTGGCACTTGAAAGCGTGCCTCTTATATAATAATTTAAGACAAAAAATAAAGTGTCTACAATTGGCCTGAAAATCTTACCAGCTTGTCTGCCGCAGGAGCTTGCGTAGTGCTGCAAGTATTGAGGACGAAACCTGCCATAACTTGCGGGATGAACTTCTCATATAAAGTATGACAATAGTTAGGCATGGACTGAGATAAATATGCCGAATAATTTTATTAACAGCCTAAAGGTATATCGCAATAATCAAAAGGTAATAAATATAGACAGTATATATAAAATTGTGCTTGGCTCTATGTCTGTAGATCAAACAAGATATATGTAAATAAAAATCAGCAAATCAGCAAACAGCGTCGAACGAAGCTATATAAAAACACAGAACCGCGTCCACACAGTTCGAGTTAGTACGCATAACACGATAACACTGTAGCAGTGCAATGGAGGTGACGGATATTCACGATGCGACTTAAGCCGCATGTAGTTCTTTTTCTTGCTATATAATTTCTTCTTTATTATTATCATTATTATTTGTATATATCTTTAATAAGATAAATATAAATTAAGTAATGAATGTTTACGATTGCGTTTTCATATTTATTTTCTCAGTTATCTCTATATTTCGATTGCTATTCAAGAATTTTACTTTCATTTTTTATTTATTTATTTTCCTGAGTAAATATGCGCATGTGAACAGTAGGCCGACATGAATTGCATATATGGCTAAAGGTGATAATAATATCCTTACGTGCAGCCTTTCCCGTTAAGAGAAATTGTCCAAAAAGTCAAATTAAAACAATTTCCCGGAAAGTTCTATTTAAGTTATTAGATTAGCAAGATTAAAATACAATTTCATCTACTATTGAACAATGAATCGGAAACTATTTTTAAAGATTCTTTAATCTCTATTAATGTAAACTAAACTTGGTTTAATTTCGCAATGCGAGTTGCTTTCTCGCTCGTACAAGCATCGCTCAATTATTACTGATGTTAGTCAAATCCAAGAGTTTATATGACTCTAACGGTTATTCGATGACTACAGTGGTCGCGCGTAATGTCAACTACAGCGTTCAATTGCTTTAGGGATATCGAAGGATAAACTGTCGATAGCAAACTAGCTTGATGTTGATGTGTTCCAAGAATTGGATCAAAATGAAACAAACTGTAGTTAGCGATTTTCTGCTTAAATGGCTTTTATTGCACGCCAGTCGAAAAAGTTCAAGCTTGAAACGCTTATGTTTTGCATCTTTATTCGATTACAAGATGCTGCCAATTACGATAATGATTGTGTCAGGCAAATATTGCCCTCAACTTATTAAATGAAAGTCGAAAAGTCGATTAGAAATTGTGTGTTCTGATCGAAACTTCCTTTGACACAACAATTCAAAAGTTGCTTGGATGACTTTTTTGCTTTAGCATCTTAGTGTTTGCACAGAAGGTTAAGATCCTTAACGTACTGAGCCGTGCCTGACTTTTTGATTTCTTATGGCAGACAAGAACAAATTGTGATCTCTTATCTTATTAAACCAAATTTTGTAACGTAGTTTGTAGGGCGCAGCGTGCACGTACAAGAGAAGAAGTTGTCCAATGATTTATTACAAAATGAAAATTCTGGAAAATTTTTTTGTTTTTTTTTTTTATGCAGCTGAACAAACGTTATATCGGTAGCTTTTCTTCTCTTGTTCGGTTTTCAAGAGATTAGCGAAAACGTAACATCGCTAATTTTCCGTTTGACTCGCTTTATAAATTTTGAGAGAAAGAGTACAACCGCTAATCCTGTCCGCATTTTTTTTTTTTTTTTTTTTTTTTTGTAAAGTCTTTTGTTTGCAAAACACAAAAAAAGGAATGTCGCTAATCCCGTTTCTTATTAAGGAAACCGTAACAGAAAACACTAAAAACTAACGAATTTTAACGAAAATCGTAAATCTATTTCGCCTTCGAATGCAACATAAGAAAGAGTAGGTGATTGTTATCTTTAAGAGGCTTGTCAAGTATGAACAACGAGTACAAAAAGTGGTTAATTAAAATATATAGCAAAAATTCAGTACAAATTGAATCGTAAGAAATTGAATAAATCAAAATTAATAGATTAAGAATTGTCTAGGTATATATATATAGGTAATGAACAGAATTATGTAGAATTGTATGAAAAAGTTGAAATTGAGAAGTACATAAAGCAAAGAAAAAATTCTTATGTTTTGGGCGATTATTTAATATCTACTGCTTACTAACTTTAACTTGTCATCTGTCATATTTGATTAAAGTTATTGAATAAGCATCATATTTACGCCTGACGTATCGGTCATGCAACGCAAATATATTTTAACACGATTCGTCAGCACTGTATGATATATATATTATTTAGGCCGTTTATTTTGAAAGCGGGGCACGACCATTTTTGAAAGAAATGAGGCTAGAACTTAAACGCATCTTTTTATCTATCAAGTATTAATAGTCAAAAAAATAGTCGAAGACTTCTTAATATTTGGTAAAAGGAAGCTTTGGCAATTAATAATGTTGTAAATGCGTTTATTTTGAAAGTGCTCCAAGTCAATCCTAGGTTGACGCTAACAGTGCCAATTGCATATTTTAAGCAGACTTTATATGCATTGAATCAAGGCTTCTACAAGGCTTCTCATAATACTGAACTTAATATGTGTGTTCGCTATGGAATTATGGCATCCAGAGAATGACAAGAAGTACGTTGGATCTTTCTGTTTGGGGCGATTACAGAATGTGATGAGCCAAAGTAAATTACCACTTATAATGATATGTACAGTAGCTAAAATAGAAACATAAAGTTGGCCCTATTGTGGATGAAAATTGTTCAGTCCGGTGAGAAGGAAGCAAATATCATTGATCATCATTCATTCTTATCAAACGATCACGACTGCCGGAGTGATAGGAATGGCAATACTGAAAAGGAATGGCTATTGTATGCCCTAGGATTACGATAAAGCAATCCGATATTGTCTGGAACATAATAAATTTTTGGCACATGAAATGAAAAGCGAAAAATTGCTTTTAACCCAACCTTTGCAGGAGGCATTTTCGAAAATAAAGGGAAAATGCGAATGTTCTCATCGGAAACTGCGTGCGTGTCAAGCATATGCTGGGTCAAAAGACTTGAACAACATTTTCTTGTTGTTGTTATTAAAAACAACAATGTTACAAGTGAAATATTATGGTTAACGATTACAACTTTGAGAGTGAAGCAAGTCAACGTTCACTTTCCGTCGCTAACACTATGAACACTATTGGATAATAAGCTTATATTCAAAACGAATTGACTTGTTCCACTTTCAAAATAAACCGCTCATATATTTACTTTTATTTACTCCTACTCCGGCTTATGGTTTCCTACAACTTCTAGTGTCAACATCAAATTCAAGAGATCAATTAAAGTTTTAAACGAAATATCCACACTTTCGTTATTTTTACGCCCTGTAGGGCATAGTGGCGTATTTATTATTTAACAAAAAAGAAACAATTCTTTCTCAATGGTTTAATAAGTAAAAGCTAAATCGTACAAACAGCCACACGTAATGCTAAATATTTAATTAATATTATCTCAAAAGGAACCAAAGAGAATAAAAATTTGAAGGAAAATGTTCCCGATTGTAAAGTGAAAGTTCGACACGTAATTGGTATTGTAAAGATATCAGCAAAACGTGTCGAGAATATTTAACGTAAACATATAGCAAAAAAAACTTTAGCATTCGATCGAAAACAGCATCATATTGACGATCCACAGTGCGGTTTACAGTCATGTCAGCTCATTGTGCAACAATTCGTAATAATAGATGACTCATGGAGGTGAATGACTAATCGATGGAATTACTGGAACAGAACCGTTGATAAGCATTGAAATAATAATCAGTTGGAAGCACCTTAAGCAATGAAATCTTCGAACATCTTTCAATTACTACAGTGTTTCAATAATGAAATGAAGAAGCGAGAGAACCAAAGAATTGGTTTTAACAAAATCAAGTGTGATATGTAGCAACACATAATGTCTTGAATAAATTGAATATGTGGTTCCTGGACGATAGAGTCCAATAGGCTGATAGTTGATTATTATCGAATCATGAACAAAGAGGAACAACTGGATATAAATGTAATTCTCTTGGAGGATATAATATTTAGTGTAAGGTGCATTTTTTGATACTCACCCACCTACATTTTGTATAGGGTAAATTGCATGTCGTATCATATTTATTGCATTAAATCATCCTTTTGTAGAAATTGATAGCATATCACATAGACTTTCAGATAAATACAAAAAATGTAATATATTTTTAGGATGCTCTAATCTAGTTTGACTGATTTTTATAACTCAACCAACATAGCAAGTATGCTAGAAGGCACTTTCAAATCAAATTCGCTTTTGAGGAGGTACATTTCATTTCACTGGCTAGAGCAGTAGACGGGTTGATGTGCTTAAATTAATCTGTCTATTAGTCATTCTGATAGCGAATGCATTTTTTTATGGGATCTGGCGAAAATTTGTATCCAATATGTCCTCAGTAGGGGATATAAAAATCTTGTAAGAAATTGTTTCTCGTTCTGCATGCAAGTGTTTTGCCCCGCAACGAATTCGTGACTTTTCCTCCTTTGTAACTGCTATTTACAAGTTGTATTATTTTACCGCTGATGGTTACACATGAAAGTTTTCGATTCAATTTAAAAATAAGGAATGCAGCAAATTCCGCAAAAACTTTTCGAAAATATAAGCAAAAAAAAAAAAAAAAAAAAAATAAATAAAATAGGGGGGAAAAAAAGGAGGGAAAATCAAAACATAGCCAAAAATTTAATAAGAATCAGAGGCTTTAAGATATGTAACAGAATTTAACTGAGAGATAGATGATGCGACAAACAAGTTGATAGCGTTTTCATTTTTTGTTTTATTTGTTAATTGTACGAGTTCTCTTGTCTATATAGATATGTGTATGTGACGGATTCCGTGTGATAATAATAATTGAATTATTTTTCATTAGTACTATACTTCGTATGTAAATGTCCGATGCATTCCGCGCGGTCGGTATATAAAAAAGATTCTCTATAAAATCATAACAATGATGCATTAAAAGTATTTCTTTGCTCTTTTTCTTTATTTTTATTGCCATTACAGAAAGATGAGGCTTTACTGAATTCGCCCTTCCATGTGTAACATCCTCAAATGCAATAAAGCGTAACCACACTCTTGGTAAGCATAAGATAGCAAGTCAATAAAAAATATTGATCTAAGATTTAAAATGTGTCTGTTTAACGGCGGCAGCACTGTTTGAAAGCTTAGACCGAACTGATACGCCTACAGTTATATTCATAAATTGGCCTAAAAGATCCACTGTACTCGCTCGTGTCCACAGCCGTTCAGTTTTAGGATTCTAATGAATCGCACTACCTTCTTAAGCTCGGAGTGCCTGATTCTTCAGATGGTCGCGTATACGCACAGAATGTGGTGAGACGTTTTTTACGCCCTCTCGCAGAATCTGCATGAATCAATATTCTTTAGGTGGTACCTAAAGGAGTTATGACCCGTGTAGAAGCCAGTTACAAGACGTGTGTTGTTCCTTCGCAGTTCTAACAGATTATGTTGGCCGTTGTCCTCCACTTTGCATCCAATGGTTTGCTCATTTTTCTGTGCCTGTTGTGAAACCAGCCTCTTGATGTGGCTAATTGGTACACAGAAAGGTTTCGGTCCTATAACAATCCTTATATTTTTTTTAACGAAAAACATTGATTTAATCATTTCCGAGAAGTCCATGAGGAAGCATGTGAAATGCTGGTTGTCTAGTTTTGCGTATCGGGAAGCAAGGTGTCAAAAATTCGACGTAAGATGAACGTAGTTTTCTTAGTTGTGTTTCTTTTCATTTTTGATTTTTATAATGAAATTTTTTATAGACGCACACAGGAAACTATATATGTACACGCATACATATTAGTATGTATAAACATATAAATATATGTATATGATATTTTGATTATTTATTTTAATGCCTCTGAGTAGATTTTATTTATTAGGAGGCTATGTAAGATGTTTACTTAAAAGATTTTATTTATTTCAAGAAATCTCAAGCGCTTCGAATACAAAAACTCGATTTCTTAACTGAGTAGCAATTAAAAATGATCGAAAAAAGAAAAAATGGTTAAAACATTTTATAAATGATAACGATTTGCATTTAAATAATAATAATTTATTTTTATCATATTTTACTTATGACAGAAGCAAATGGACACATTTTGTTTTTTCACTTTTTATATTTCATTGTTTTTTCTTTTTTTATCTTTTTCTATGAGTATATTTATCGATGTATATATAGATGTTATACGTATGTGTTTGATGGGGGGTTTTGTGCATTTTTCGTAAGCATAACAAAATTATATTTAATTGTATTCTGCATCGAAATGTGATTCAACAAGTGCTTATGGTATGTATGTCAGCGAAATGTTTTCTTTCTTTCTTCGTTAGCGTAAATTGAATTTTCTCTTATGAAATGTAAATAATACAAAAAATTTTCAAGTTTATAATGGTCTTCCTCCCAAAAGACCAGCTAATAAAGAAAGCAATGTGAAAGTGTGTCTGCGAGACGCATTTGAGATATCCGTTATCTTTAAAAGTTGTTGCTTATCAGTTAAGAGCCGTGAAGACAGGCTGACTACTTTTAGACGCTTTTTATAAGTATAACGTATAAAGCGAATTGCAGCTTGATATCCGCTATACATAGGTCAAGAAACAATTTTGACGATCTTTAATTTTAGTTTTTTTACTTGTATTGGCTCCACCTGAAAAAATGGTGACTATATGGGAGACGTCTTCGAATTAGAATTGGATGATTACCCTAAACTTGCGAGTCGATTTAACAGTGTTTTTCAGTACGTCTGTCTGTCGTCTGTTTGTTGACGTAACGGTTAGGATACTAAAGTATAAAATATAAAACTAAAATCCTTCCCAGAAAATTTACATATGTTATTTACATATAAAAAAAATGGGGACAGCCTTGGAATATCGTCAGCATAATTTTGGAGAAGTGATGAACATAAACAACGATAATTAATACTTTCTCTAGCGTAGTTTCAAAATAAAAACACACTGGACAGTTGTCGAATGAATGAAACTCCCTGATAACGAACAGAACTAGAAATTGGGGCTTATTGGACAACGAAAAATAACATGAGCTCATCGCTTCGTGTGACTTGTTTTCAAAAGGAAGTTTCAGAAACCCTATAAAGTATATATATTCTTGATCAGCGTGAAATCCTGAATTGATTTAGCCATGTCTGTCCGTCTGTATGTCTGTGTGGTGTGTGTTGTTGACACTCTCCTGGTCGCAAAAATTAAAATATCAAGTTCAAATTTGCTAGGAACATTGGAAGTTTCTGCTCGCGGTTGTTATTGAAAATGGACCAAATTCGTCGGAGCAGAAGCGCGCAGTGGAGCGTAAACTGAACGCAACTCAGTTTCTTCTAACAAAAATTTTTGGATTTTTCCTCGTTATTCGGAAATTATTAAAGTTAGAATGTTTAAACTTTCCAAATTTGCTTTACGAGACGGTTTACTCTCTAGTTCCTAAAGTGGAACCACTCGGCCCAAACTACCCAAAGTTATGAGTAACTAAATCAATTTTTTTTCACTTTTTTGAGGTTTAATGCGTATTTTACATAAGGCAAACACGACAAAACGTTTGAAACTATTATACACAATCTTCAAACGAAGATATATTATCTGCCTAAAAATGGGTTAATGTTAAAATGAATATCGTACGCATTGCGATTCATTTTTTCTTAATAATTCCAGCGATATGGGTATCAAATAAAAGAGCTTGGAGAGTGGAACGCGAAAACAATAGTATTGAGTATGTGAGATTCGGCTCGCGCCGAATATAACTTTCTTACTTGTTTCATAAATAAAATTCTACTGTATTTATAAAGCAATGGTATGAATATGGTTAAGGAACTTTATAAATAAAATGAAACGAGGAAATTTTACGCAGCGGGTCAAGTTTGCGGCTTTTAAGCATTGGTTTGTAGTGGTGGATATTAAAGAACATCTCCAGGGCAACATATACATAACAAGTTTATTATATAAATTTTTTTCTAATTCCTTAAGCAAGCTTTTTGGAAGCGCATTTCACCTGTGGTGGACTCAAGAGAATTTGTGCAAAGGGAGTCAATTTTCTATCACAAATCGTGGGAACGTTAATGTCAAGCACATGAACATGATGACGTGGCTAAGTCGTTTCAGAAAATATAACATGTCTCGTCCTTATAAATATTAACATCGAAAAAAATTAAAATTTCTGTTTTAAAGTAAATTAGTTAATATCCTTTACTTAGGTCACTTGCAGGAAATTTCAGAGTAACTTTTTGCCATCCATAGCGTTGAAAAAAAAATCTGTTTTTTTTTTTATATAATTTGTGTATGAAAGTTCCTTAGCAATGCGAACCTATTTAGAATGATTGAAAGTTTCATTTCTAGTCGAACTTGTTTTGCAATCTGCGCCGATTAATAGCTAAGCAACACGAAACTTATTGATTCCTACGTGGATCAATGTACAGTTGTCTCGCTTTTCATTCAAATATTTTTGATTATTTAACGCATATAAGATGATCACTAGCAATGAATATGTGTATAAATTTTTATATATGTATGTATGTATATTCATATATGTATATATGTACACATATGTATGTATATGCATCGGTATCTGTAAATGAGACTCTAATGGTTTGCGTTTGAAATTTTGTTGCAGTTATTGTTTAACGAAATAATAGGAATTGAAAATGCGAACACATTCATGCGTTTTTCAATTCTCCTTAATTACTGCTGTTCGTAACTCTATTTGTACATATTTATGCACGTGAATAGGTGTACAAATAAATGCATTTATACATGAATACGGTAATTAAATGTTTATGGCATTTAAGCCCAATCATTGAATTATTGACCGCTGCTATTACAGGCATTAGCTGGTCGTTTGATCTGATGGCTGTTGTTGTTTTAAATGCATGGACTGTGTGAAACGTGTGCTTGCATTGCTTTGTAGTAAATTACAATAAGAGTAAACAAGGAATTGACAACACAAATAATTACAACAAAATAAAACAACAACAACAACAACAACAGCGACGAAAGCAGTTACAATAAGACGGACAATAGAACCCCTATATGAAAATGTGCAGATATTTATTTATGGACTAAATGTAGATGTGTGTATAATAAATGGACAGAGACACCGTGATGACACATGCATGATATATGTCTGTATGGTGTAATAAATAAATGAATGAATGAATGAATGGTTGGGTGAATGGTAGATATAGAGAAAGAGACAAAGAAAGAAAAATATGGATAGGGGGCATGAGAGAGAGAGAGAGAGAGAGAGAGAGAGAGATAGAGAGAGAGAGAGACACAGAGACAGAGAAAGAAATATATATAAGAATGTGTTTTTAGATATGTTATGAATCCATAGATATCTGTGTGCATTTGTATGTGCATTCAGGCTCAATAATTATGCACAAATGCCGCCACAACACCAAAGTATGCATAATAACAATAATATGTAAAAAGCAATTCTTCGATAGCTTAGATATGTATCATACAAAACGCAATGGATACCAACAACAGCAATAACAAAGTTGACGACGACAACACTTCCAATGATAATGATGCATAATTTATGCACTAAAAGGAAGAACTAATCAAATGTGGAAATAAAAAATAGCAAGAGGAAAACTTCAGAGAAAACGTTGTACAGTAGCACGCAGGTATAGTAAATATTTCATATATAACAAAAACAAAATAAATGGTATTTCGGACCATACGTACACATATGCATACACGAGCAATGCTTTTTCAATGAATTACTTTTTTTACTTTTTTTTCAATCGCGAACTTAATAGTTCGAGCGAGCATATCAACTTGTATTTCGACTTTTAATAAATAAACTCGCGATGCGGTATGGAATTAATCGAGACTGTATTTCGCCGTTTTATGAACTATGAACTGCAAATTTCATTCGGAATCAGTTCACGATAATATCATCACGTGAATCATGATAAATAAATTCAGAGCATTCTGAGACATCAATTTAACCGGAGAGAACATATCTATATTCAAAGATTCGATGAATACTTTTAAAAAATGTTTCGTTACTCTTTGGCGATGCATATGGAGCGAACCTCGTATATATCTATTAGCATGTGCACTGTAGTTCTTTGCGTTCACCAGCAGTTAGCCAATAATAATCTACAATACACGAAACTATATGTGGCGGAAGTCTATGTACATATGTGTATATGTGTGTGTGTGTGTGTGTGTGTGTGTGTGCGGGTGAGCGGTTTTTTGTGTTTTTCTTTTATAGTCTGGTATTATTCTGAGAGTGTTTTTTAAAGCGGAAGTAACACTTGTATGAATTCATTCGTGTTTATGTGTACGCTTGTAGGTATGTATGCGTGTGTTTGATACAAAATTTCAATACAAACGTTTTCATTCATTAAAAGTTATTGCTTTCATATCTAATTTTGTTGATGGCACATTTATGTGCATGTATATATTTATACATACATACTTACATACACATATCCATGTATATATCCATATATATATATATATAGATATATACATATATACATATATATACGTATATATATATATATATATATATACGTATGTGCGTACGTAAATATATGCGCGTATACACAGGCACACACGTGGATGTTCATGTATGCAGTTTTTAATTTTATTCTTATTTATTTATTTTTCCTTTTTTTTGTTTCGCTGGATGTTTGTATGATTTTATGATGCGGGTATTTAAGTTTATGTATTCGGTTGATGTCCACGGACACACATACAAACGCAAAAACACGCCTGCACACGCAGATAAAATCGTCTACGCTTGTAAATAAATAATTTTAAAATTCTTTAAATTAAATTTGTGCGGTAGAATTTAGGCATCCAGTCCTGGTTTTGCCGATGCAACATATACCATATAAGATAAATTTAAAATTCTCTGCTGCTGCTTTAAATGATTAAATATAAACACTTTTAAATACGTAATTTTTTCGCTTTTGAATGAGCAAACGCGATAAGCCATTAGTTAGTAATGGGAATTCGCATTCTTTTTGTTACCCAGCCTTGATCACGATGCAGAATTAACAATTAAGATACACTTGCTAATGTTATTTATGTAAAGTCTTTAATTTGTTTTTGTTTTTTTTTTTGTTTTGGTTTCTCTGAGGCCAAGTTGTGTTGCATGTTTTTTTTTCTTTTCACCTTGTTACCTAACAACAGTTAGTTCTTAATGATCAGCAAGGTTACATTGAGTTTCGAGGGGCAACTAACCATCGCTTCAATTAGTTCATGCATGTCCCAGCAAAAATCAAGAAGCATAACTTTTAATGACACATGTCGACTTGGTGGAAACTTAGCGATATGAGAAGTGTTTCCAACAAATTTAGAATTTTCTATGATAGAAAGCTTTTTTTTTTGTAGTAATTTTTAGAATAGTTCTTCACTCGGAAATCCAACGTGGGGACGTTAAGAATTATTAGTTTAGGTACTAGGGGATACTTTGTTGTACCCCATTCTCTTAATGTCCCTTAAATGATTCATGAGAGTAATAGTCGCGTCAGCTAAATGTCCTGCTTTTCTTGAATCGCAAGACCACGCATTTTTTTTATAATGTGTTTCGTCACATTATCTTGTTTCTCTGCCGACAATGTATTGAATTAACAAGAATGCTTCTTTTAATCTGCGTAAAAAGTCTTTTTTGTTTGCTTTCATACCGAGCTTTATACATACTCCCAGCAAGAGGAATTCATGATTTTTAAATCCGCTGACTGATATTAACGTTCGTTGGCTGCTTTCACTATGAGAAAAGGTGCTTCAACGACTTTTTTGTAATACTGATTGTACGCTTGTTAATTCCATCCAAGCCATCAGTTTACAAGTTAAAAAGTCATTGCCTATCGCATTTTATGATAATACGTCATTCTAGATATTTATCGTCACAAAAGGAAAAGCCAATGAGTGTGATTACTAAGGATAGCATGGCTTCAGTTAACACTTGTGAAAACCGCTACCTCTCTCACTCAACATCTGTAGTTAATAAGTTCACCCTTAACCTTAAATAGGCATAAATCTGAAGACTTATTAATATTTTTTCACAGAAATAAAATAATTTATTGATTGTAACAAAACGATATCATGTTTTTGACGTAAACATAACTTTGCAAATAATTTTTTGGAAATCGCATTTTTGGTGCCGCATTCAGTTTAATAGACTATTTTTATGAAGGGGGTAAAGATAAATTCGAATTTAACTACCACAGACATTTCCCAACTTTCTTAACGGAGCTCTGACAATGTCGGAAGAGAGTTCTGTTAAGTAGTTAGGATCAATATATGGTTATATTTGAAAGCCCACTCCATTTAAATTAGAAAATGTGAGATCTTTTTATGGACACCACATAAATCTATATCAAAGTACTTTTCGGCCGAGCTAAAGAAGTTCAAACTTTCCTGTCCAGGAACTATTTTTAGAACTTTTTAAAACTTGATAGGTTAACATAAGCCGAATATGGGAAAATGGTGAAATTTGAGACTCTATTCTTAGACTATTCATCTATATCAAGGGAATTAGTATGAAAGTAGCCCTCAAATGGCCAAAGAACATTTGGTGTTTTTTTGCAGAACTATTTTTCAATTTTCAAAAATATGTTTGAAGCACAATTGAATTTGCTTAGCTTGTTTGAAAGGTATTTGCAAGTAGATGCATGAGATGTCCGCAAAAATATCTTACGTTTCCTAATTTGGCTAGAGTGGGCTTATAAATTCCACCATGTCTTGATTCTAACTATATCTAATTCTCTTTTTACACGGAAGATATGTTGTCAAAAAATTCGTGTAAAAAAATTATTAGTTAAATGAAAAAATAATTAATTGATCCCAGAACTAAAGAAGCATTCGAAAAATAGAATGAAAAATATTATAAAATTCTTGAAAGAGTCCACTTAATTTTTTTAATTCATTAAATTAATCAAAGAATAAATTACACTTTGAAAACATCTTTGCTTTATGCATAAATCGGGGAATCCCACTCATAAGCGTATATAATCGACATAACAAAGCTGAACTGTGAAACATATAACGCGAAGTTCCAACGCATATTTGTGAAGAGGGAGAATGACAAAATTCATTGAAATATCAAAAAAATTTATAAAACAAATTCATAGAATATTGAAAATCGTGCTAAGATAAAACAGTTCGTGTAAAAAGAGAATTTTTCTTCTTTTTAATTCGCGTTAAATTAAATTTCGTGTGAAAAGAGAATTAGATGTACTTAACTACTTTAAGAGAGCTCTGCTAGAATGTTTACCGAGCTGTGTTAAGGGAGTTGCTAAATGTGTTTGCCGGTTAAAGACGAATTCGTCTTCGCATGCGTTATTTTCATGAACAAATGTGTCGATGCATAAATGCATGGCAAAAGTCAAGTACATTTCAAAGGCATTAAATATGAGAAAAAATTTGTTTGTTTCATCAACTAAATATTATATGAGTCTTCTTCGTTTATGCTCCACGCCAAACAAAATAGTTCACTTTTCCGTTGGGCAGCAGATTGTCTATAAAAAGGTTTTTTTTTTCCTTTATGAAGATAAGCCCATTATTTATTCTTAATTTTATTCTTATATCCACTACTTAGAGACGACGGTATATTAATTTTATTACTGCTCACGCAGGCGCACCAGAGAGCTTATAAATTATGTAAATTTTTGATTATCGTCTCTTGTACATTAATATAGCGATGCTCCTGCGTTAAAGTGATAAATGTATATGTTTTTATTATTATTATAAATTTTTAAAATCATAAAACTTTTGTTATAACTTTTCGCGTAACTGCAATTTAAATATTTGCTATGAAGTCTTTTAACTTTTCAAAATTATGAAAACACCGTTAAGTAATCGCATGGTTTGCATTTTTATAGTTAAGAATATCACAAAAAAAAAAAAAAGAAGATACCAAAGAGAGGGATTACAAAAAACAAAAAATATCCGGTTCCGCTCTAAGTCTGTTCATATTAATCTTTGTACCCGCTAGTATTTTCGACAAAAATTGCTTACGTAAGATCTAAACAAAGGATAAGATATTTATCTTATATGTAATATGTAATTTGGATCCGAAAAATTGGCTCGTAGTTTATTCTTAATATGAAAACACTATGCCATAGAGAGATTAATTCACTGCGTGAGTGGAAAGCATACCAAGCCTTATTCTCCTTTATATATATATATATATATATATGTATATATATTTTTTTTTTTTTTTTTTATAACAGATCAGGTCTAAAGGAAGGAAAAACACAGATCATTACAGCCTAGTGTGACGTCAGTCAACACGTTTTAATAATGAAACTTCTAACGGATGCTAATAAATTCCCCATCGGCACTTTTTTGCCTTTGTCCTAACATAGAGAAAAACAATTAAAGCTTATTGGCGGAATCGCCGTCGGTAGGGTAAGGGGATTGCTCTTTAGCTAATTGTGAAATATTTAAAAATTTATAAGGAAATCGGAAAATCTGACGTAACTTTGTACACTTGAGACGACCATCCCCCTTTAAACTAAATCGAAGCGTTCTTTTTTACACGTATCTATACTGTCTGTCGCCAAATGACCCATTGTTTTTGTGAGTGTGTGTGCATTTTTATGGGTTTCCTCTAACCTCACCTCCTGTAACGATATTTTTTTTCGATGTTATTTTCCTCTTCCGATCAACTCTCTCCGCTTGCATCATAAAATTATTCGAAATAATAACAATTATGTGAGCATACCATCCATTTGCCTATTCACAGTAATACAAGTTTATATGATTTGCAAATACGTACGGACAGATATGGTTTAATTCATAACTTAATGTTGATCGAATACGTACTCAATGTGATCTGTGGAGTATATTTCGACATAACGATGTGTGCACAGCGACAAAGTGTATAAACATCACGATAGCAAGTGAGGTTATGCAATATCCGCCAACAGTTCACATATCTACTTAGTATATCAATAAGTCCTTTTCAATCCTTCTAAGAGAGGGCATTAATTTGTCTGTGAGTATACCATAAACTATGATTTGCACGGTTATCTTGCGCAAGTTTTCGTGAACTTTGAATAAATTGAGTTTTATGCCATAAAAAGGCCAGTGCGTTTGAACGTAGAAGGACGATAAAATTTGGACCCGATGCAATATGTAAAGAGCAAAAATCATAGTATTATTCAAAGGCGCTTTGACAATGAGGCTAAAGCCAATTGTTTAGCACATGCCTAATCAGTTGGTTTAGCCAACAGATGTGGAGTATGAGTTGCTTCAACCTAACCAAACTTCCGTCAAAGAACGCTATAAGTAAAACGCAACGCAACTGAGGTGATTATTTAAGAAAAAAACGCGAATAAAAGGTATTATCTTCTCATTTTCCAGCACAACAACACCCGGCCCGCCCGTCAACGTATGAAAGTGTTATCATAACTCATCTCCTGATTACCATCAATGAATTATTGTCCAAAAAGTAGCGTCTTTTGTGAATAGCCTCAAAACACCAGATATGCTTTCGACAGGGAATTCATTTTCATGTCAGAAAGATAGGAAAAAAGTGTGGCCAGCAATGAATACTGCTGTCAATAAAATATCTTTTATTGTTCTCTTGGAATAAGTTTTTTTTGTGAGAAAAAAAAGCCATAATTTATTCAAACACCTGATGTGTAGAAACCGCGGTCGAGTCAATTGGATTCTAGGTTTAGCTTTTGTATCGAACGCTTAGATGACGACAGCAAATATCTCGACTAAATTTGAATCCACCAGTTGTTCCAAGTTGTAAGTTACGAGCAAAAATATTTTCAAATTTTCTCTTATTTCGTTATTGCAGGTTGGTCGTAGCAAGCTTTGCAAAATTCATAAACAGATAAACATCAAGTCGATATCATCTCGGCCGGTATTTCACACTAAAATGCTCCCTTTTGCCCCAAATATGCTCCCTTCGATATTATGAAAAAAGAGATTTTGACAAGGCCGGTATATCATCATTTTCGCTAATGGGTGTAACAAAGGAAAATCCGCAGTTTTGAGGAAAGCAAATACTCACACACAGTAAGGTAACTATTTAATGGCATAACTTTAAGATATTGCAGGCCTTTTCGATTAGTATACGATCCTTATTCAAACTTTTGATTTTAATCATTACGTATACGTTCTGATGTCGAATTTTCTAGCTTTGTTTTAATCAATGAAGTAAATAATTGAATTCAAAGTTTTTGTCTGATCACGGAAAATACGAAGTTAAGGAAACAAATGGAATTTGAAAGTCAGCCGAGTGTTTCAAACAAAACGCTAGAATTAGTATAACATTCTTTTGATAATTGATACAGGCCTACTAAATATACATTTAGTTGCGTTTGTATGCGTAATTTAATTCGTTAGCCCACATTTGGTATGTATATGAGAGAGTTTAATGGCAAAAAAGCACAAAAAAAAAAAAAAAATAAATAACAAAAAAATCAAAAAGAGAAAAAAAGCAGAAGCTTAAAGTGTTTTACATTTGAACGTTTATACATGACTAGTATACAATGTACGCAAATGTCCGTATATGAATGCGAATGTGAATGTGAATGTGAATGTGTATGCAGTTGCAGTCGAATGCCTAGAAATGCAACATTTATTAACAACCTCCAGCCAGATAAAATGAAGTGAGGAAATGCGTACATAAAATACGCATTGAAAATATGTAATTATCACGCTTTGCACACAGTGTCTACATACATACGTACGTATAGTCTTCACACACTTGAATAATTTCACATATATATACGGCATAAATGAATGATTCCATTGTTATATTATTAAACTAAATGTATTTGTGTATATTTGAACGCAAAAAGAAAAAAGAAGAAAAAAAAAAAGCAAAAAAAAAAAAAAAAGAAGAGAAATAATGAGCAAATAACTGTGTTAATAGTTTGTCTGTGGTTTCGATATGAATTTTCGGTTTGCTTTTGCTTCTTTTTTTTATACTTGCTTGTTTAAGTTAAATGCACAATTATAGAAAATTGCAGCAATAAAATAAATACATTAAAATATATATAGGTATACCTATATATATATATATATATGTATGTAAGTAAAAAATCATAAATAAATTAATCGCTGAGGTTGTAATATTCGAGTTAAAGAGAATTTAGTCGATTCATCGTCGTTTGTAAATTTTACGGTACAATATTAGAAAGTACGCCTCGATTTATGTGTTCTCTAAGCTTTCTTCATAAGCATGCAATCCTGTACAGCAATATATTGGCTTTAGTGATGATATTGAATGTGACCGAGCGGTGAGAGTACATTTTGCTATTTCACATGATAGATTTAAAAACAAAAATAAAAAATAAAAATAAATAAATGAAAAAAAAAATAAATTTTTAAGTGGGATAAAGTTTTGGGTCAATTAAGCTCTTAAAGGGTTGAACAATTAATATAGATAATTGAAATGCAGCTGATATGTATATTTTGGTTTGAGAAAGTTTAGTTTGCCTAAAGGGCGAATCTCGCATCCTCATCCAAATGCTGCATTAGTTTTGCAAAATTTCATATTTTAATAGATGTTAGCGTGTAAGTTGATCGATACGGATTGCTTTTATTGTAGCACATTAGCTGCTTATAAGAAATATTTATAGCAGGTCAGTAGATCAATGTCATCAACAGACATTGGGCTACAAGTTCTCTTTTCTTTTATTATTTATTAGGCGAGTGCGTAGGCATATTTGCGCTTAAATTACGCTCATTCGTTGCGACTGAAGTTTTACAAAGATCCTATAATACATATTCGTATTGAGGTTGAGATTAGCATAAATCAGACTTGTTTTGCGATCCTTAACGAAAAAGTATTTATGCCTAGTTACAGCCTTCTTTTTATCTCTCATCTTTTTTATATGGTAGAGTTTGCAAAGGAAAGACAGGAGGAAAGAGAGACATATGTGTATGCTTCCTGTTAACCGAAAATCATTCTTTGAAATCTGTCCTCCGTCGTACATCATCTTGTTTTTTGTTCCTTTCGATTATCGTATCCATTCATTGAGTCCATTTCTCGTAGTGTTTCAATTTAACACCTCACTGTTACTGTTTACGCTTTCCTTTATTTTAAATTTACTTTCATTCACACCCTTAATAAATTCTAATATTGCTTAAGGCTATTTCAAACTTCTGTGTAAAAGTGCTGCCAACGAAAACCTCCTCCTTCTGTATTCGGCGGAATGCAAAGCTTTCTGACTTCATTTCGGAGAAACATAAAAGGACTGGCGCGGTGTAATCTTTAGTAAACCCAATCATTGTGATCTATTTGGAAAGCATATAATGTGAGTCTTGTGGGCTAGTTTTCAATGTAAGCGAACGAGGTAAGGAAGCAACACTCTTTGTACAGATGAGTTTTGAGCAGGTGGGCATCAAGAGAAGCAAATACATGAAAATAGTTTCGTTAGTTGCTGAGTATTGGCTTTCAAATGATTTTTATGCGGGTTTATTACCATTACCAGAACACCACACAACACTCAAGGTATTACTGCACTTTCTCTTCTGTTATCGTCTGCAATCGACTGAATATTTTCAATGAACGGCGTTATTAATTCAAAATCACTGTGGAAACACGATAATTTAGACACTTGTCTAAGGGAACGCAACTTTGAGCAAAGTTCGTACAAGCTAATCGTAGCAGATTCCGTAACCATCGGTGACGAATAGCCCTATACTATGAAAAAGGCATGTATGTACTGTAATATATTTTTTGTTCATATTGAAAATATGCCGAATATGAAAAAAATATATATATAAATTTCTAGTCATTGTAGTCGACCTTGTCCTTGACGTTCCTATTTCCTTTTTTAAGCTTTGTTTCAGGCAAAAATTGAAATTTAACCTCTTAAGGCATAGAAGGTCTTTATCCGCGCTTAAAATAGAGCGGCCGCTTACAGCAGTTCTCGATCTAAAATTAGGTGCAATCATTTATAAGCGAATTGTGACCCCGTTCGGCCAACTGATATGACTTTGATATGTAAAATTCTCTGCACAGGCTTGATATGGTAAAGGATATATGGTTTTCGTATTTGCTTAACACCTGCCTAGCAATCACCGCAAATTATGCTCTCTTTGGAAGACAACTTGCTCTATTTTAATGAGCTGCAATGCTCTTCAAGTATCAGCTGGTTATCTGTTTTGACATGAACAACATAAAATAATTTTAATGCAGTCTTTAAAAGCAAAGAAAAAAAAAAAAAAAAAGAGTTCAATATAAAACCAGAAGCAAAAAGAAACATCAAAAGCACTTAACGTTTGAAAAATATGGATAACTTGGCAACAACGGGCACAAAAAGTAAATTGTATAAATGGCTCTACGAATAGAAAAAAAAAAAAACGAAATAAAATAAAGCAAAACCATGAAAAGAGTCAAATAACTCACAAGCCAAGGAGAGAGTTAAGAAAAAATCACTATCCAAGGCGGAAGAGCTGCATACGGTTCAAATGGAATTTTGGATACCCTCTGTCTGATTAATATTTTCTTTTCTTTGTTTGAATGAATTCACTGTTGAAGAATTGAAGTGCAGTGAAGCCAAGTGAGTTAGTAATAATTAAGGCTTGGTTTTTGGAAATTTAGAAAACTAAAAAATATTTACATAGGCATAGAATAAATGTACTACAATGCAATACAAGCGCGGTTTACTCTTCAAACTTTCAAAAAGAAGAAAAGAAAAGCAAAATATAAAACAATCGTTATAGACGAGATGGCCGCTACGTATTTATATGCCTCGCGAGAGCGGAGTATATGTGTGCTTATGGCTTCGTTTGTAACGTGTAGAATTATAAATGCGTGACCAGATACAGTTTTGATCGATATGAAATTCGGAGAATATTTAATTACATCCGTCCGTCTATCTAACTACACACACTTGCTATAAGAGTTGAAAAGGCACAAAAATTAAGATGGAAAGTTGAAGCTTACAGCCGCATATGTACTGACGCTTGTGAGCGCTCACTTGTCATAAGAGAGAACGATATGTTTTCTTGTTGTCGGAGTTTTTTTTGACTTTATATCAAATTTATTATTTCGAAACACTAATCACAATACAACGCTCCATCAATGTCGACTTTGTTATAAAACAAGTTCGGTAGATCACGAAAATCACAAGGAAAAATAAATGCTTGTGACATGTGATGTCTCTCTAACATCGTGCAGAAAACGTCGAAAACATCGTGCGGCAACATTCGGGACGAATTTTGAACACCGCATTTTCCGTAATACTCATAACGCCTTTTTGGTGAATCGATAAGCCATTCAATCGAGCGGTGTGTAGAATTTGTTGAGAACTGTTTGGTATTTTGTTCAGTTTTTAAAGTACAGTTTAAACAAAAGTACAGTACTTAAAGTAAAGTTTCCGACAGTTATACAAACAGTGAGCAGAGCACGTGCAAGCCAAAAAAGCTGACTGAGCTCAGCTTTTTATTACGCATTTTGCGACGGTGAGAACTGTTACGAACCCATGGCTACACAGACAAATGCAGCTTACAGAGCCACATAATAACTAAGATGTTTTCATTTCTCTTTTCGGGCGAACGTACATTACGTACCAGTTCAAGTAAATGTCAGTTACAAGGATTGTAGGTATCTTCTTAAATATGGGGCCATCGGTAATTCATCTGAAATTATATTTAGAACGAATTTTGTTTGATCGCAAATACACATTTGCTTATATATATCAACGTTTGTTCGACCTTTTAAATTATTAAAGTTTCTATTTTTATTTTTATATTGCAGCTTTTTAGTAAATGGGAGAGCATTTGTGGGCGGATAATGTCTGTTTGTTAACTTGATCAGTTCTTCTTTTTATATCATCTTAAGAGATTTTATAGATTTGATCAAGAAATATAGCAAAAGCGAGCTAACAAGGCTTTATCATCTAGTGAATAGCAGAGTCGTATTTTGATGCGTTTTAAGCAATAAGAGCAAATGGCTACCGTGATATTATAATAGAATCAGTCCAGTTAAACAATTTAAAAGTTAATATCTCTGACGCACATTATGGTAAAATATTTTCATAAAATGCCATCAATCGGTGAAGAAGTGAAAAGTTCATTTTTTTATACTTCTTCTCGCAAAGTTATGAGTAGATTTCTGTAAATTTGTTTTTATCGTTAAATAGGTTAATGATTTAAAAGTCAAAAATTACAATAAAAAAAAAGTTTTTCTTTGTTTCTCCTAAACTATGTGAAATATCCGTAGTATTAGGAAAAGAAAAAACTTGAAAGTTTCACAAATCGTATAACAAACTGAATACACTTAGTTGCCTGTAAACTTGCTCTCCAACAAGTCTTCTTTTTTTCGTCTTTTTTTAGCTTCTAAAACACTGAAAACGCATTGTAATCCAAAACTCTTTAGTAAGAGAATATTTTAAGGGGAGCAAAAAAAGATATGCCATGGATTAAAGATGAAGATGTCACAATTGTGTGTGTTTGCGTGTGTGTGTTTGTGTTGTATTTATGTGCGTGTAAACGGTGCCATGACAGCAAGTAAGGCTAACGACAAGCATATAAAGAGTATGGAAAAGAGCTTGCAGTGGAGTTAATAGTAATGGTTGGAATTAGAAGAATCCACTAAATAGCAAACAGGTGAGAATATTTTAATTATTAGAAAATATGACCAAAAGGAACGTTTAGGAGAAAAAGAAAAAAAAAGCACGAAGAAAATGTCTATAGGTTACCATATACCCTCTTGAAGTGTACTTCATTTTTTGCAGCGCAGTTCTCAAAAACTCGATGAAGACCATTTCCATAGACAATGTAAGAGTTAGCATAAAAATATTTAGTCTAGATATAGATATAGTATTACTTGAGATAAAATGTCAATATTCATAAAGGCAGGGAATGGACAAAATAATGTGAACTCTGTGTAATGTAGTACCGTCTTGTTGCATGTTGGTAACAGTACTTCCGTGTGAATAATGCGATGCGTACGTAATGCACAATCCACCAGCCGAGTCTTGTAGACTATATGTCAGTGTATTATAGACTTTATTCGTATATGTACTTTGCAACGATTAAAACACGGAATCCATGCAATATCTGAACTTTTCACGAGCGACTGCATCGTCGGCGAAGAGAAATAGTATGCGAAGCTCAAAGTTGACTGCCAGAGGGCGACGAACAGTAAAGAGAACTATGGATGACCCCAAAATAAGCCTACGATCGGGGAGGTTCAATCACAATTTTGGCACCTACATCGCGACATTCAGACGATGATCTCGTTCATGTCAGTGGCCGCATTACTGAGAATTACTATGGTTACCACATTGCTGTCAAGTACTGCCATATTCCAAAGTGATATTGCGCCGCTATAAAGCCAAAGCCAAAGAGTTTCAGTTATGCCTGAGTAGCATCGCAATCGCGAGATCCCCACATAATTCACCCATTATGCGAACTTTTGTAGCAGAGAGTGAGGAACGCTTTACCATCTCCAGGAACATTGAAGCGATTGGCGGATGTTTCGGTACATGCAGAACGGAACACTCTTCTGTGAAAAACTATTTAGACGATCTGCGAATCTATTTCGTGAAGAATTGCGGTAAACAAATTTGCAAACAATGGTGGGCCAACACTTTGTTAAGAAGTAAACTTGGTGCTAATTGTCAGTGGTTCATATTATTTTGCCCATCCCTGTACAAATATATAGTATAAGTGAAATGAATTCTGATACCGACTGCGGGCTTTCAAACGAACTGAACGCGAAAATGTTGTGATTAATATTTAGCAAGGAGGCAAAAAAAGACAAAATATTTTTAAAAACTTCATTAATAGCTATAACGAATGATTTTTCACAACAATTTACAGAAAATTTATTTTAAGTGGCTGAGCGTCACCCTTAACAAATATGTCAAAGCTTTACAAAATAGCGAACAATTGCTTTCCAAACAAAATAAATAATTAAATTACGCACGAAGACATTTTACAAAATTTTTATTTTCTCATTTTAAATATAAAGATATCTTTAAAATGCACGTAATTCCATGCGACTTGTCGCACTAACAAAGTTCGTATTCTTCGCGTCTCTTTCTATCTCCATACACATTCATGCATTGCAAAAAAGAATTGCACGAAATAAATCGCACAAGCCAAATATGTCGCACAAAACCAATCGCACGAAAGAAAAGGGCATTAAAAAAAATATACCGCACAAAAACATGTTTGACTGTAAAAATAATAATAATAATAATAATAATAATAATAATAATAATAGTAATAATAATAATAAAGCGATCACAGTACCGAAGGTTAATTTGAAATTTGAGCTTTTTCATCGGGCAAGCACTTAACCGAAATGACTAAGCCGTCAACGATGTAGGATATAGTATGTGGGAACACCTTGCGTTTAAAAAGTAAGGTTAAAAAAGAATAAACTAAGAAATGTTTTTTATTGTTTAAAGAAAAAGTCAATGCGGAAGATTTAAGGGTGTTTCGCAAACAAAGAATAACAGATCAAAACAAAAACGGGAAGAAAGCAGAAACATTAGCGAAAGCGAAGGAAAAACAACGATAAACAACAACAAGACCCAGCAGTTTGGTATTTTTACTTAAAGGCGATAAGTTATCTGAAAGATAACGGCATATAGATACGCTATCTAAAAATGTTCAGAAATTAATATTACTTTTAAGCATACATGGGTAAATTCTTGCGAATTCGTAAAAACTATTTACCTTAATTGTCAAATGAAATGCAAATTTTCATAAAGTTTTCCTTTGTGTAGCTTTTCGTTTTTTTTTAGTTGACTTCCTTTGTAGTAATTTTTTTACATTAAAGAAACATTTTTGCTCTTTCTTAGCTTTGGCAGGAAAGCAGTTTGTTGAAAGGAAGCGACGAGGGGTAAAACAACAGAAGCAATCAGAAGAACGAAAATGAGCAAAATTTCACAAAATATGATAAAACCACCAAAAGCGTAACGTAAGTTTTCGCCACGAATTTAGCAAAAAAATATACATTAACTGAAAATCTTTTGTGGGTAAATTTTTTCTCTTTTTCTTTTTCTTTTTCTTCTTTTTTTTTTAGTTATTTTTTTTTTTTTATTAAGTTTTTCTTTATATAGAATAAACCGCACAAGAAATAAAAAACGAAAATAAAAAAAAAAATAAAAAAAAAATACTTAGTCGTAGTTTAAAACGGGTTGTTGGCACAACTTTAGAGGTAAGGTGTTGTTTGGTTGGTTGGTTAGTTGGTTGGTTTTCTATTTTTTATTCTTATTTTTAATTCTTTTCTTTTTTTTATTTTTAGTTTTTTTATTATTATTATTAATTTAACTTTTGGTTGCTCTTGTCTCACGGTAGTTGCGATACGTGTGTACGAAAGCCATAAATTGCAAAATAATACCCGTAGAATATATATATGAAAAAAACCAAAACACGTCTGTTGGTAGGTTCGTCTACTATGCGAGTATATAAGTGTCTTGACTAAACATCACTTTTTCATTTGCTACTTTTTTGAATATATTTTTCTACTTAAGTTTATTTATGTTTATTATTATTATTATTATTATTATTATTATTATTACTATTATCACTATTTTTTCTCTTTCTTCTTTTTTTAAGTATAGCTATTTAAAGATTTTAAGACAAGACTTCTTTTAGAAACCGCACCATAAAAAACCCAGACATACATAGGCACTTGCACACATACACGCCGATATACGTTTACACTAAAATAATTTCACACACACACACACACACACACATGCACACACGCACACACACATAAATAAATAAATATATATATAATATATATATATATATATATATATATATATATATATATAATTTTCCATAAACATTTCCAAACCGTTACACGCATATATAGACATTTATATATACGTTAGAAGTAAAAGCAAAATTTTGCCACATTTACACAATAGCGAAAACAACACCAAAGAAAAAAAGTTAGTATTTTATTGAATTCTTTGAAATTATTTCACTAAATTCTGCTGTATTTATTTTCTATTTCTATTAAAATTTTTTGTATTATTTTTATTAACCCAATTATGTTTTCTTAAATTTTTTGATAAAATAAAGAAAATAAATCGAAACTGTTGTCACTTTTTTGTTTTCTTTCTTCAATTTTTTTTATTAAGCACAAATTATAATAGTAGACGTTGTAGGTGATGACGTTTTCTTGAAATTATTTAATTTAATTTTTCTAATTTTTATTGTTGTTTATCAGATATACATATATATATATACATATATATATATATATATATATATATATATATATATATATATATATATATATATATAT